>JBAKBP010028367.1:0-28706 GCA_037953745.1 Lithodes maja
CTTACACAGTCTCTCCATCTCAATGGGGGTCTTCCTGCCCTTCTATCTCCCCTTGTACCTGACTCACATATTCTCTTTGTAAGCCTTTTATCTCCCATTCGTTCAACATGACCATACCAGCTCAGCACCCTTCTGTCCACTCTGGCTGACAAATGTTCCTGCTGCCCCACTCTCCTACGTATCTCTTCATTCCTCAATCTGTCTCTACGAGTAACTCCACACATACTCCTCAAGCAGCTCATCTCCATCACATCCAGCCCTCTTTTCTCCTTTTTCTTCAGAGCCCATGTCTCAGCCCCATACATCACTGTTGGCACAACAATTCCTTGATACAGTGCACTTTTTACTTTCACTCCGAGATTTCTCGTCTTCCACATACTTCCCATTGCTCCGAAAACCTTCCTTCCTTCACACACTCTCTGTTTTACCTCCACTTCCATACCTCCACTCCTGCTTATTGTTCCTCCTAGATATTTAAAACACTCTACTTGTTCCAATATTTCCCCATCCAGCCTCACATCTAGATTCACCCCATGCTCTCCCCCTATTACACACCATTACTTTACTTTTATTGACGTTCACCTTCAGTTTCCTCCTTCCACAAACCACACCAAACTCTTTGACTACCCGCTGCAGTTTCTCATCAGAATCCGCCACCAATGCTGTGTCATCAGCGAACAGCAACTGATTCAACTCCCAATCTCTACCATTCTTTCCTACTAAACCCAATCCTCTTCCCATAGTTCTCCTTTTCACCTCCCTCACCACACCATCCATAAACATATTAAACAGCCATGGTGACATTACACAATCCTGTCGCAAACCTACCTTTACCTCAAACCATTCACTCAACTCACCATTTCCTACTCTCACACATGCTCTGCTCCCTTCATAAAAAACTCTTAACTGCTTCTAACAAATTTCCTCCTATTTCATAAATCCTTAACACCTTCCACATTGCTTCACGGTCCACACGATCATACGCTTTTTCCAAGTCCATAAAAGCCCAAAATATCTCCTTATGCTTCTCTAAATACTTCTCGCATAACTGTCTTACTGCAAACATCTGATCCACGCACCCTCTTCCCCTCCTAAAACCGCACTGTTCTTCTCCTATTGCAACTTCCGTACACTTTATTATCCTCTCTATCAACACCCTGCCATACAGCTTTCCAACCACTGACAATAAACTAATACCTCTATAACTTGAACACTCCTGCCGATCTCCCTTCCCCTTGTACAACGGCACAATACATGCACTCTTCCAGTCTATTGGTACCATTGACACAGCAAAGCACACATTGAAAAGTCTCACCAACCAATCTATTATCACATCTCCACCCTTCTTTATACACTCCACAGCAATACCATCCAAACCTTCTGCTTTTCCCGCTCTCATTTGTTTCACTGCTTCTTTCACCTCATTTTCCTCAATCCTTTCATTCATTCCCTGCCACCTGGGTGGCCTGGGTAACCTATCTCCATCCACCTCTGCTTCAATCACTGCTTCCCTTCCATCTCTTGTATTTGTCTGCTGGTAGCCTATGTATTTGACTGTTTTGGTTATCCAACCCAGCATTGCTAATCCCGGTGTTGGTTTCGAGTTCTCGTAGCTAGTAATTTACATGATTATTTCTGGTCAACATATTATTCAGAATAGGAGCAGGGCAGTGTGCACCTTAAGCCCTGAGAAGAGCCTGGAAGCGTTCATAGTGCTCTTACCTGTTGCGTCGGGGGGTTGCTTGGTAGAGAGACAAGGTGCATTGGCAGTAGTAATTATTTTTGTATACAGTCTCTAAGCAACTGAGGTCCAGATTCGTAACAATATGCATATGCAATAATTATTAGAATGACGCAATGATATTTACTGAGCGTTTCCTTCTCTTTGTATAGGTTAACCCAAAAATGGCGAGCGTCCTCAATTGAGTCTGTAGTGATCGAAGGCGAACGTCCTAATATGAGCCAAGGCCTAAAAAAAAACTTTCAATACATCCCACTGGCACTCACAACAAAGCAATATGTGATTAAGTGAGATAATTCCCCTCCATGCCTCTTATCATTCCTCCACATGTGTCCAAACACCTCCCCCCCTTCTCCCTCCACTCAAATATCACCTATTCTTCCTATTATTCCCTTGTTAATTGGTTTATTTTCTGTGCCAATATCCTCCACCCGGTTTCAAGGTTGTGCTGGACACATATAGAGATCGTGGCAAGAGAGAAACTTCACTTATAAAGAGCCAGTGTAAATGATAAGTGAGAGAGGGAGGGTTTATGTTGCGCCTGCTCTACTCGCATGAATTAACCGCTCGGCAATATTTTGTTTTTTTCACCCCACAAATACTATTCCCACTTGTTTTAATGCTGTTACATGTTTATATCTTCATATTAAACGTAAAATAGGCTCATATGAATAAGTAATAACTATATTTATGGTAAGATGATGATTTTAGTCAGGAATGAACCAAATTACCTTCGCCTGGCATGACGTTTTAACCCGTGGAGCCCCGGCTAGTTTTGTAATGTTTGTTCACCAGAACCCGGCCGGTTTTCAAAAAATGGTTTTATTCCAGAAACAATAGCGAATGGGTTAGGAATGAAGGAAAAACCACGAAAAACCGCTCAAAAAGCTTAAAGAATGGTCCTACAGAGCCCCCGAAAACGTATTTTACAAGAATTTTTTTTTTAAGGCAATTACCCCAAAAAAGCAGATTATTGCGCGCTCACGCGCACGCACGTGGACTTTGAGAGTTTTCAACCATCGGCACGGTTGCGTGGGATACGTACACAGTTCCCATACAAATCTGAGCCCTCTTGAGTGGCTACACCTGAGGTTACGGTCGGCGCAATTAGGGTGACGCGTCAGACGCGTCGCTGGGGCTGTGCGTTACATACATCGCCGACGCGTCATACGCGTCGCTGGGGCTGTACGGGTTAAATACCATAGCTCCGCGATTCCTAGGTTAACATAACACTATTGTATGTGAACAACTTGTGGAAGTTAATGGGTTACCTGTGATACTATATAACCTTTTGATGCTTATGTTTCCTTCCTGAGCTAAATGGAGTCTTCTATTGATAATCAAAATGAGAAAAACAGTCGTCGCCGAATACTCAAGGGCTTAATTAAGTACAAAACCCTGCCAGTGGAAGCTTTATTGAGAGATTTGTATCCTGTTTTTCTTTATTTTTCTAGTGGCCAAATTTCCTGTTCAATTATGTGTTTTTGGGAGATCATTATTGATCCATGGAATTCATTCTCTGCCGGCACTGCCTTTGTGCTCAGCTTCTTTTTTATCCGTATTATGATAGTTTGTTTGCTTTGTTTGTGGTATGTTGTTCACTTTAATTTTGATTTTATAATGTTTTCTATATATATATTTTGTTTTGGTATTTGGTTGATATTTTGTTTACTTATATATAGTTTGTGTTATTTTGTTTACTTATTATTTGTTATTGGTATTCTGTTGGTGTTTATTTTCATACGCCTGCCGAGCCGGTTATCTCGTGTGACACCTATTGTGTTTAGTAAAGTTTTACTTTACGTAATCTATGCGATTTCATTAATTCTGTGTTATTTTATTTGCGTTTAAATTTACGTTTGTTGCATAACACTCTCTGAATTGATTGTTGCATAACACTCTTTTCAATTAATAGTATATATTGTTTGGTAGTTGATGTATATCAAATTATATTAATTAATTCGTTTCCAGAGATCTACTTCCATAATTAGAAATAAGTGAAGTCTCCGAATGCTTATGAGTGGGCTAAAGACTATGACATCCGAGTGTACAGTTGTGGACTATTGAACCTGGTACTGTACAGGTGGAGGCAGGAATTTATGGTCACGTTTTGGAAGCACAATTATGATACACCGACGAACTATTTTGATGAACCGATCAAAAATCACAGATCATATTACGGGGATTCAAGTATGGGGGAAGAATTATTTATTGGCCGATAGTATTTTTTATTATAATTTTGGTTTCTTCTCTAGGCCTCTATCAAGCTTAAACATACATCCCCAAGATCTCCCCCGCTACATAAATGTGTAGATTTTTTGGTACAAAAAATTTTAAGGTCATAGGCCGGTTCCTCCTAATTTGCAGGCTGGCTATCGCTCGGCATGAAATAAAATACTCCTAAATGGCGAGATAGGTATTACTATTAACAAGGAAATGGGGTGAAAGGTCTTACAATCGCCGAACTGATGAGCCGAACATTATAAAAATTGAAAACTAATGGGGCTAAGCATGAGGGAGAAGGGTTGCCAGAAAAACCAACCACCCTTTCTTAACGTTCACAATTTAGTTGGTATTATTAGAAGCTGTGTTGCAATTGATTTTATTCTGGTTACTACTAATTGATTTTGTTCAATTTAGGAAGGATCTCTGGTAATGATAAGGCTTCAAACTATCTCAATCAACCCCTTTAACCTAAGAATGGCGAGGAGACTGTTAAGAAGTTTTATTGGGCGAAGGCGACGGGACTCTTTAGATCCAAAGCCTAAACATAGCCTTTTAAGATACCCCAAAATCACTCAAAACAAAGGAATATGTGATCAAGTGAGATAATTCCCTTCCATACCTCCTATCATTCCACCACATGTGACATCAGTGTTCCTCTGGTGGACAAAGGTCACCCATAAACCTTCTCTACTGTATGTCTCAGGAATCTTTTGTTATCCCTTTCAAGATTTGATTACTCATTTTTGTTATGTTTTCTGGCTATTTGTAGACAATTATATTCAGATTAGGTACGGTGTATGGAAGTCAGAGGATTAAATGATATAGGCTTTAACCTTGTAATTCCCATAGATCCTTCCTAAACTGTATACAATCTTCTAATGATATCCAGAATACACTGTCCAAATGCGTCATAGTTATCAAAGGGTTAATCTTTGGTATGTTACTCTTACAGCTCCCCATCCCTCCACCTCTTGTCTGGTCATATCCTTCCCAGAGGGTCTAGCCACTTAGCATGTAACCCCTTCACCACGATGACGTAATATCTTTATATTTTTGCTATTATTAGATGATTTTCTTTAATATAAAATCTAGCCCTACGACTCAAAGGAGTAAATATGATTTCAATAAACTCTCTAAATATCGAAGGTCCTTCTTAATTTGCATAAAATAGTCTAATTCTAGCCATAACCAAGAGTAATGTGGCGTCATCATGCTGAACAGGTTACTCCAACAATTGTTTACTCTGTTTGCTCCATGACCTGTCCCGCTCAAATGCATCTTTTTTATTTTTATTTTAGTTTGTTTTGTACTGTTTTGCCTGTTGTTTCTCTTACCTGTGATGCTTTCTGCCCCACTCTCAGAACTATTTGTAAGATGTATATCTGCATTATATACTTATTTAGTGTTGCAGTCCTAAGCTTGTTATTCCCCATTGTTCTATTCAGTTTCCAAATTTGGATACATAGATCATGGTTGGTGGCACCCATGCATATGCTAAACTACTGTTGATGTTCTATATTGTACATATTTATACTTTTTTTATACCTAGAATTTTAATAAAATACTAAAGGCCATTTATGAACACTGGTCACTATTGCATTATTATGTTCTCTCCACCAACCAACTCTACTCCTAAAATCGATTATTGAAATTAACAGACACATGTGGCAGTCCGGGGATTCGAACCCAGGATTCTCACACCGAAAATCAACACACTATGCACTACACCACGAATTTAACAGACGAATATAATCTACAATATTTCATAAACAATACTTCCTTTCAAACTCTGTCTCTCCCCCTTCTGCTCCATTTTCGTTATATTTTGTTCACAACTTCTTTTCACTTGATTTGTCTTTACGAATTAATTTTTTGGGAAAACAGTTTTGTTTCAAACTTTGACGGACCTCTCTCCTCAATCCCTCCCGTTTTCTTCAGCCTTCTCTCTCTCTCTCTCTCTCTCTCTCTCTCTCTCTCTCTCTCTCTCTCTCTCTCTCTCTCTCTCTCTCTCTCTCTCTCTCTTTCTCCATTTTTCCTAAACCCGGCAGTGAGGTGAAGCATAATATTATAGATTCAGTGATAGGTAGGGATTTGGGTGCCTTGAGAGGGGAGCAAGCATGGTAGGAGGAAAGTAAGAAGATACGTAGGGATATAGGGAAGAAGGAAAGTAGGAAATGGGGAAGAAGGGAAGTATGAACCAAGGGATTTATGGAAGAGGGAAGTAGGAAAGTAGAGAAGATGACGAATAACGAAGAAGGGAAGTATGGAATATCGGTAGTCAGAAGAAAGAAATCGTAAGTAGGAAAGTTCGTAAGAAGGTGATTGTATGATAACTAAATATAGGCAAAGTAAATTTCAGATTGCGCTTATTCCCTCGACACAAATATGTAAATCTGCCTTCTTCAACTATATGATTTGGGTATAGAAACTATCCTCTGCAGATGCCTAGTTTGGGAGTTACGTTACTATGTGGTAATCGAAGGGATAATGGAGTTTGTAATCCTTTGATTCCAAGAGGTCCTACCTAATCTAAATAAAACTATGTAATGAAGAAAGCGTCATCCTAGTTTGAAGTTAATGAAAGGGCATGCCCAATGATCTCTTCACCAAAGCAATCAATTCTTCGTACGATACGTTTCTGAAAATTATAAACTGGTAATATAATGGATAATATTCTCATGTCATCAACCATTAGCATTTATAAATAAGATGTATTATTATGTTACGATATTTGCAACATGTTATCGGAAATTTCATAATTTCAATGTTTGTATTCGCAATGTGTTGATATAACTGAAAAGGTAAGTGTTGAAGATATTATAACTCCATTGAAGCTGCATAAGTAGGATCTAATCTGTATCTGTGTCAACGAATATATAGCGGTGTTTTCCAAGATATCGAGAGAGAGAGAGCACGTGCAGATGTGTGTATTAACTCAAGATTTGTTGAGAAAACAAAAATAAACAAAAAAATGGCCAACAATAATAAACTATCTAACAAGAAGGTATTAAGAGCAGGAAACATTTACTTGTTCCTACAGTGACGGATGAGATAATTTTGTTGGGAGGAAGGGTACGGGGCGAGGCAAAAAAAAGTGAGAGAGATAGGTAGACATATTAATAAGAAGGGCTGGAGGTTAAAGTAAAAAGGGGAGCTGAAGCAAATTAGGAACAATGGAATTATGTAATAGGAGGATAGGAGAAGGGCGTAGAGATTATATGATCAGTGAGTAAGGAAGGTAGGGTAAGGTGAACAGATTAAACCTCTGTAGAAATAACATTGTATAATTTAATAACGATATAATATGAGATTTCGAGGGGAGAAACAGGTTGGTCCAATGTGATTACACTGATATTGAAGCCAACTTTGAATTGATTACTGAGGGAGGAAAACAAAATCTACTGAATGTAAATTAGCTCCATCCCTACTGGGAAGTTTTCAGTTTATGTCAACGTTTTGTTATTTCGTCTTTTCAAGTTTAGTTCTTATTTAGTACACATTCAACGTCTGGATATACTATAATGAATGGGTTCCGAATGTTAAAGTGTTTGGTTTTGGTTGGTGTCTATAACATGTATTCTGTCTCTGTTAGCTATGTTAAAGTGTTTGGTTTTGGTTGGTGTCTATAACATGTATTCTGTCTCAGTTAGCTATGTTAAAGTGCTTGTTTTTGGTTGGTGTCTATAACATGTATTCTGTCTCTGTTAGCTATGTTAAAGTGCTTGTTTTTGGTTGGTGTCTATAACATGTATTCTGTCTCTGTTAGCTATGTTAAAGTGTTTGGTTTTGGTTGGTGTCCTATAACATGTATTCTGTCTCTGTTAGCTATGTTAAAGTGCTTGTTTTTGGTTGGTGTCTATAACATGTATTCTGTCTCTGTTAGCTATGTTAAAGTGTTTGGTTTTGGTTGGTGTCTATAACATGTATTCTGTCTCTGTTAGCTATGTTAAAGTGTTTGGTTTTGGTTGGTGTCTATAACATGTATTCTGTCTCTGTTAGCTATGTTAAAGTGCTTGTTTTTGGTTGGTGTCTATAACATGTATTCTGTCTCTGTTAGCTATGTTAAAGTGTTTGGTTTTGGTTGGTGTCTATAACATGTATTCTGTCTCTGTTAGCTATGTTAAAGTGTTTGGTTTTGGTTGGTGTCTATAACATGTATTCTGTCTCTGTTAGCTATGTTAAAGTGCTTGTTTTTGGTTGGTGTCTATAACATGTATTCTGTCTCTGTTAGCTAATGTTAAAGTGTTTGGTTTTGGTTGGTGTCTATAACATGTATTCTGTCTCTGTTAGCTATGTTAAAGTGTTTGGTTTTGGTTGGTGTCTATAACATGTATTCTGTCTCTGTTAGCTATGTTAAAGTGCTTGTTTTTGGTTGGTGTCTATAACATGTATTCTGTCTCTGTTAGCTATGTTAAAGTGCTTGTTTTTGGTTGGTGTCTATAACATGTATTCTGTCTCTGTTAGCTATGTTAAAGTGTTTGGTTTTGGTTGGTGTCTATAACATGTATTCTGTCTCTGTTAGCTATGTTAAAGTGCTTGTTTTTGGTTGGTGTCTATAACATGTATTCTGTCTCTGTTAGCTATGTTAAAGTGTTTGGTTTTGGTTGGTGTCTATAACATGTATTCTGTCTCTGTTAGCTATGTTAAAGTGTTTGGTTTTGGTTGGTGTCTATAACATGTATTCTGTCTCTGTTAGCTATGTTAAAGTGCTTGTTTTTGGTTGGTGTCTATAACATGTATTCTGTCTCTGTTAGCTATGTTAAAGTGTTTGGTTTTGGTTGGTGTCTATAACATGTATTCTGTCTCTGTTAGCTATGTTAAAGTGTTTGGTTTTGGTTGGTGTCTAAAACATGTATTCTGTCTCTGTTAGCTATGTTAAAGTGTTTGGTTTTGGTTGGTGTCTATAACATGTATTCTGTCTCTGTTAGCTATGTTAAAGTGCTTGTTTTTGGTTGGTGTCTATAACATGTATTCTGTCTCTGTTAGCTATGTTAAAGTGCTTGTTTTTGGTTGGTGTCTATAACATGTATTCTGTCTCTGTTAGCTATGTTAAAGTGTTTGGTTTTGGTTGGTGTCTATAACATGTATTCTGTCTCTGTTAGCTATGTTAAAGTGCTTGTTTTTGGTTGGTGTCTATAACATGTATTCTGTCTCTGTTAGCTATGTTAAAGTGTTTGGTTTTGGTTGGTGTCTATAACATGTATTCTGTCTCTGTTAGCTATGTTAAAGTGTTTGGTTTTGGTTGGTGTCTATAACATGTATTCTGTCTCTGTTAGCTATGTTAAAGTGCTTGTTTTTGGTTGGTGTCTATAACATGTATTCTGTCTCTGTTAGCTATGTTAAAGTGTTTTGGTTTTGGTTGGTGTCTATAACATGTATTCTGTCTCTGTTAGCTATGTTAAAGTGCTTGTTTTTGGTTGGTGTCTATAACATGTATTCTGTCTCTGTTAGCTATGTTAAAGTGTTTGGTTTTGGTTGGTGTCTATAACATGTATTCTGTCTCTGTTAGCTATGTTAAAGTGTTTGGTTTTGGTTGTTGTCTATAACATGTATTCTGTCTCTGTTAGCTATGTTAAAGTGTTTGGTTTTGGTTGGTGTCTATAACATGTATTCTGTCTCTGTTAGCTATGTTAAAGTGCTTGTTTTTGGTTGGTGTCTATAACATGTATTCTGTCTCTGTTAGCTATGTTCCCTTTCCTAGGTTACGTGCTTATCCCCTGATCATGCTGAATTGAGGTAGAACCATTATTTTAATTTGAAAACAAATGTTGTCGAACCTTTACAATAAGGTTATAAATCAATATAAAGCAAAGGTAGGTGTAAATAGAGCAATTGAAGGAAAAAGCAAACATTGAAAGAACAAAGTGCACAAATGTTGTGGAGAGATATATCTTGAATACATTACTGTAGATAAACATTCTTGAAAACAAGTTCCATGGAAATTACACATATTACTGAGTGTTCCATAATGACAAGCGACTGAACGTAGTAAAGAGAGCATAGTAAGAAAAGGTTTTTGTTTTTAATTTCTGACTAATACAAGGAACAAAACAAAACACAACAAACCCCATACTATTAAACACATCATAGAAAACTGCATTCCACACAATCACTTACGCCATCAACATAATCTACACTCCTTGAGAGCCCTGTAGAAAAGCCCGATCTTGGCCATACCCTTTCTTAGGGATTCGGGGCTGTTCAGCCAGGCAGCTTAGGGAACAACAACAGCAACAACAAACCTTTTCACATTCCTCTGCTTTCCATTTCGACAATTTGTAAATAATGTTAGTGGGAAAGATGGTGCACACAAGATGGGACAATTGAGATGATCAGTATATTAATTCATGACAACATTGAGCTAAGCGTCATATGAGGAAGAACAGTTTATTGACAACGTTTCGCATCAGGTTAAATCCATGATGAAGCTCTATGCAAAACGTTGTCAATAAAGTGTTCCTCCTCATGGTGTTTATATTCATTCTGTCACTTTTGATACACTACAATAGGGGGAGGTCTGGGGCCGGGGAAATGCTGGAGGCCTCTATTGATCCTTGGTATCTGGGTCTTATCCTGGACGACCTAGATGTGTGTGAAAATATATATTATTACTTCTTTTTATGTTGTGTTGTTTCATCCTTGTTCGGGTCGCCCCCCCCCCCCCCCCCAGCTATGAGGTATGTGCCTGTGTATATACATACATACAATAGATAACATGCTTACCCCTTTGCCTCTGAGGATACTTTTGTGCCCAATACCATAGTGTGCCAATTAGATTGAAAATATGTCTTTGTTTTCTGACTGTGAGAGTTAGATGGTGAAGAGAACGAAAATGTGTGGAGGACAAAGGAGGAAATTAATCCTGACAACTGGATGAAAGTTGGTCTGTCTGGAAAGAAGCTATAGCTTAAAAGTCTGAGGGTCTCTAATTACACCAGTCTCCCCACCCTCTCTCTCTCTCTCTCTCTCTCTCTCTCTCTCTCAATGTGCAGCAGCTGCAAACTAGGTTAATCGAACTTTGGGAAATATTAAAATAAAGTTTACTTATAAAAATTAGAATATTATAGTACCGTTATTTAACACCTTACGAGCGGGCTAGGTGGTATATTTAACCGTGCCGCACAGCGGGGGATTTGTACCATAAATGGGGTTGTTTCCGTGCTCTTTTTCATGCATAAACAAGACCCAGAGCGTAATACAAGTATGTATCCCTGAAAGGGCGTAAATTGAGCTTTCCAATAACACCCGAACCTTCCTTCTACGATCACTGGTTGTCTTGCAACGATCGTGCAACCGAAGGGCAAAATCGGTAAAATATGGTAATTTCTTGATATAATTATGTATGTAGCGAGGGAGTGAGGGTGGATGTAAGTGGAGTAAATCTCAGTAGGTCCACGGCGGCCGTGGCGAGCGGTCATGAGGTAACCCATGCTCCTCCAGTCACTCGTCTCTCTCTCAGAGCCAATATTGCGCCAAAATTGCACTCGGACTTAAGGCGGGCCCCGCCACATAGTCCAAATTTTTCGATTCGGACTTAAGTCGGGCCCCGATCTTTAACACACAAAGAGCGGGTGGTAGGGTATTTTACACTGTGCCGCCCAGCGTTTTTTTTTTACCCTAAATAGGGTTGTTTCCGTGCTCATTTTCATGCATAAACAAGACCCAGAGCGTAAAACAAGTATCTATCACTGAAAGGGCGTAAACAGAGCATTGTGACGCTCCTGCATAGTAGCCACGTGCAGGCATGCGCGCGCGTCGGCTGCCCAGCCGTTTAGAAACCGGCTGGCGGCAGCCGGCCGGTAGGCTTTTCCTTAGTATATATCCTACGACAATGTAACTAATGTCTGGGATATTCTTATGTTGTTTCACAGCTTGTAGCTGCCCTTATTCTTAACCAACGCATCTTAGTATATTTTATTCTCGATAGTTGATTGTTTCATTATAATTATATAAGATGTAAGTCTAGTGAGAGTGGGAGGAGACGAGCGGGAGAGAGAGACCGACTGGGGGACATTGCTTCGCGCGGAGAGTGCATGTTCCACATGCATTTGTTCGCAACGTTAGGCTTAGTTTCGACTCACGCACGAGGTAGACGATTTTGACCCGGCAACTGTGTTGAGTGTTGCCAAGCCTGGGATGTATTCTGCATGCCTAGGGCGGGGTCCAGACAGATTCAAGACTCAGAGCTCACCTCACTGTCGTACCCTTCGGACCCCCTTGATATCTATCCCTCTCAACCCCACTTAGAAACTTTCTCTCTTACTTTGTATACCTTCCTTCCACTACTTCACCAATCTATTCAATTATCCCATCCCCTTCATAGACCTTATATCTATTACTGTATTAACGACGAGCTCTCAGATAATTAGATAGGATTTTGGGCCTTATGCAGAGATGTAATTGTTAATGAGACCTAGGAAGCTTTTTTGTTGTCTCATATTTGGTGGTTTCATGCTTGCTAGTGTGTTCTTGTGGCAGGTTAGCAGGGGCTAGACCGGAGGGGAGGCTTTTTGCGATCCTTTAAGTAAAGTCTGCTGGTGCGAGTCCTGTGGACCCGCACGACTTTACTAGGATACCCGTGGGAGTCTGGGGGCATTTTCTTGTCTGTGTCCCTGTGTGTCTAGTGTTGTGTTGTGTGAGGGCCCTTGCCTAGTCCACTCAGCACCGCGCTAGCACGTCTTGCTTTTGTTTTAGGGTCGCCAGGAGAGAGTCAGATACTTGCGATCTGAGTCTCTCAAGAGAGCACCTTTTCAATTAGAGTAATTTGGCGCACAGACTTGGGAACGTCCCTAGGCTAGAGCAGGTGGCTCAGCCCAGGTATCCGAAGCCTATATCCTTCCGGCTAGACCTCTGCCGCCTGGCAGATTAACAGCTAGGGGTTTATTATTTCTGTATGCTTGTTATTGTGCCACAGTTTACCGTTTTTGTGAGCATTGTGAGTCAGGGTGTGGCTTAGAGACTCTGTCCGAGCAGGCTTGCCTGACTAAGAGTGAGAAGCACACCTGTATGTGGTTATGTTGCGAGTTGCTGCCTTTATTTAATTATACCTATGCCATTATAGACTGTAGGTCCTATCACTAGTATTTATTCCTGCTTATGAGTTGAGAGTTCTCTAAATCCGTAACGTACTTTCTTTGCTAAGCATCAGATCCTACAGTAGCCGCATGCAGTTTAGAACCCCGCATCTTGTCTACCGGTACGATGTTTTGAGGACTGTTTGCTTTCACCTTCTTGCACGCAGGGGTGATTAGTTGTATTAATTAATGTAACGTTAAATGTATTTTCTTCTAGTTTGTTATTAAATTGTTTCTGCAATTTAATTCCGTTATCTATCTTTTCCTTGAAGCTTTAAGTCAACTTAATTGTGTGATCTTTTATATAGCCTGCTTGACTATCAGCAGTCTATAGTGCGTGCACCCTCTAACCGAGTCATAGGATACCTCGTTGTCCAGGCAGGACTCTTGACGGTTTAGGGTGGTTTGTTGCCTGGGTTTATAGATAAGGGTTGGATCTAGCGTTTTCCGTTGTTGCTTGTTGCCGCATACCTAGTCCAATAGAAAGAGCCCAGTGTTTATATATCCCAGGACCTAACAAATGGCGACCTTGCATAGGATTTACTGAACAGAGGAATATAGTGGTCATTTGTTTTGAGATTCCTTATGATTAGAGGAATACAGTGGACATAGAGTTTTTTTTTTTGAGCAACCAATATAACACATTAAAGACTTTAAATAACATTAGTATATACATACTTGCATAGGAGATAAGGCACATTCTATAACCGTGATAATTACTGCAGTACACAAACATGTCTAATACATCAGAACACAGTGATGGGTCAGGTCACGATACAGGCTCGGAGGGAGAAAGACCTGTGGAGTGGCTAGTCGATAGCGAGGAGGGTGCTAGAAGATTTTTAGAGGTGCCCCTTACCGCTGCCAGGGTGTTGAAGCTGAATAAGTATGGCTTAAAGTGTGTGGCAGGTCTTCAGGGTCACCAGGTTTAAGTGGCATGAGGAAAGATCAGCTGAGGACTTTGATATTGGGTTTAGAAGGGAGAGACCTGGGTGGAGATGCGACTGGGGGCCCCGGTCCCCAGCCCACCCTCCACTCTACCCCCATATCAAACGTCAGGGTGCATGAATTTAGTACATACCCCCAAATTGATGGTCAATGGCAGCGTGGAATTCAATCACAGGGACCCTCCCCATTAAATGCACCTTCCCCTCCTCAAGGGTTGACTCCAGATTTGTTGTTTCGGCTTGAGATGGCCAAGGTTGAGGCCGCTAGAGCTTAGGTTGAGGCCGCCGAAAGACAGGTTAGTGTGCAGGCTGAGGTTGCTAGAGTTCAGGCTGAGGTTGCTAGAGCTCAGGTTGAGGCTACCGATAGACAGGCTAGTGTGCAGGCTGAGGCTGCTAGAGCTCAGGCTGAGGTTGCAGAGAGAACAGCTATACGAGAGGCTGAACTGCAGGCAGAGTCTACTAGGTATCGGGCTGACAGGGAGCTGGAGAGATCTCGAGTGGAGGTACCAGGGCGAAATATTGGGGGAGGTAATAGACATCGGGACCAATCATTGTCGCACCTGCTTAAACTAGTTCCTGTGTTCGATGAATCATGTGTGACTGAGTTTTTTATGCGATTTGAGAAGAAGTGTCAGGAACACCAGTGGCCTCAGGAAAGGTGGGCAGCATTAGTTTCATCAAGACTCCTAGGAAAGGGGCTAAAAGCGTATGATGCACTACCTTTAGAGTCCTGTGTAGTTTATGATGAGCTAAAGAAGGCTGTGCTACGGGCCTATGAGTTACAACCAGAAACTTACCGCTTGAAGTTTCGGGGTGTTACTAAGGGCAAGGATAGTACCTTCCTAGAACACGCCCGGGACTTGTCTGATGCACTACGACATTGGCTGCATTCTGAGAGGGCAGCTACTTTTGAGGAGTTGAGTGAGCTGGTTCTCTTGGAGCAGTTCTTTAAGTGCACAGGCGGGGAGTTAACATTAAATATAAAGGAAAAAAATCCTAGAACTCTCCAGGAGGCAGCAGAAATGGCTGACCTCCGACTGTCATTAATTCGAGGGTGCGGAGCAGCAGCTAGGAGTGAGTCGGGTGCAAAGGATCGTACCCCTCCCCCTCCCAAGAATTTTGATACACATAAATACACAAAACCATCTAGCACTGACAATAAAACTGAACATAAACCAAATACCGTCCCGTATAAGAAGTCTAATGGTACCTCCCACTCCCAAGGGAAACCAAAGAGTAAAGAGTGCTTTGCATGTCACAAGGAGGGTCACTTTGCAAATGCTTGTCCGAACAAGCCACCAAACAAGGTTGTGTCATTGGCCCGCAGCATAGGGGTGTCGCCTATATCTTCTGAGTTTGCCAAGGGTAGTTCGTCAGAGGTTGGGACACAGCCTGTGTTCAAGAGTCCGGAAGGCTCGAACCCTGTCCGCGACGTCTTTGGGGGTCATAGAGGGCATGGTTTTGTGAGGTGGGCTGGCGAAAGGCGAGGAGTTAAGCTATTGCGTGATACTGGGGCTTCTCAGACCTTGTTAAAGAACTTTACTGGCAGACCGATTAACGCTGCTTGGGTGGTGGTAGTTCAGGGGATCAATGCTACGAAGTCCTACCCGCTGGTGCGGATGGAGCTGGAGGTGGATGGTGTGGCGAAGGAGCTGGATGTCAGAATTGTAGAGAACTTGCCTGTTGGGGGCGTCGACCTCCTCCTCGGCAACGACTTTGCGGTGCCTGCTTCTAAGGTTTCACCCTTGGTCGTTGCCGAGAAGGCGGCCGACGTTAGTAGGGAGGAACAGGAGTGGGTTGAAAAGTGTAGCGTACAAACCATGGCGTGTGTTGTGACGCGTTCTCAGACATCCGGAGCCTTGCAGCCACCACCTCAGTCTATCAAACCGCGGAGGAAAGGTCACAAGAAAACGGGAAGTGTTGGTCAATTGGAGAGTTTTGAGCCGGCAGTGTTTCTTGGTGACTCATTATTGGCACCTATGTTAGAGTCTGGAGAGGCCCCGGGGCCTGTCACCACTAGTGCAGGTGCAGGGCAGGAAGAGACTCTGCGACAGCATCGTTATGCGCAGCGTGAGGAAAGGATGGCTCAGCAGGACATTGGAGGTGGAAATAAATTATTTAAGATGAACTTGGATAATCTCGCACCTGCTGATATATGTTCCTTGCAGCTGGAAGATCCTGAAGTCAGGGCGTGTGGTAATGGTGCTGTCGAACTGGAGAGCGATGGGGATGCGCAGCCTGGTGATTTTTTCTTGTCCGAGGGGATCTTGTATCGGAGACATCAGGATCCCAAGAAAAAGTGGGATGGCGGGTCAGGATTAGTGGACCAGTTAGTAGTGCCGAGGGTGTGCCGTGAGAGCTTATTGAGATTGGCTCATGATGTGCCTTTGGCAGGGCACCTGGGGGCACGTAAGACGGAGGCAGCTCTGAGCAAGCTTTTCTGGTGGCCTGGGTTAAAGGCGAGTGTCGTGTCATGGGTGTCACAGTGTCACACTTGTCAAGTTGTTGGGAAACCCAATCAGGTCATCCCGAGAGCCCCGTTACAACCCATCCCTGTCATTGGGCCGCCCTTCAGCAAAGTAGTTATCGATATGGTTGGCCCATTGCCCCCCACTAGTGCCGGCAATAAATTTTTACTAACTGTAATGGATGTAGCAACACGGTATCCAGATGCTTACCCCATGCGCAACGGGATGGCTAAGACTGTTGTCAAAAACATACTTGTCTATTTCTCTCGTTATGGCTACCCTCAGGAGATCCAGTCTGATCAGGGATCCAATTTTACTTCTGCTCTGTTTAAGCAGACCATGCAGCAACATGGGATAGTGTCTGTGGTGTCATCTGCCTACCATCCCGAGAGTCAGGGATTTTTGGAAAGGTGGCACTCGACTCTCAAGAGTATGTTGCGGTGTTATTGCATGGAAAATGGGAAGGACTGGGATCTAGATCTCCCATACGTTTTATTTGCTGTGAGAGAAGTACCTGGGGAGAGCTTGGGATTTAGCCAGAACGAGTTGGTTTTTGGACACAGGGTCAGGGAGCCCCTCCACATAGTCAAGGAGATCTGGGAGGGAGTCACAAAGCCATGCTTGCTTCTAAAGTATGTAGTTGAAAGCCGTGAGAGAATGCTAAAGAGCTTGGAGGTAGCAGGTCGGAACCTTAAGAGTTCACAAGCTCAGATGAAGGACAGATACGACCAGAAGGTGAAGCTGAGGGAGTTTGAAGTAGATCAGGAGGTACTGATACTACTGCCTCTGGTGGGACACCCCTTGTCTGCCAAGTATTCTGGTCCGTATCGGGTTGTAAGGAAGGTTTCTGATCTCGACTATTTAGTAGCTACTCCTGATCGTAAGAAAAAGAACGAACTTTGCCATGTAAATCTGATGAAAGAGTATGTGAGGCGCCCCTCCGAGCCTCTCACTGTCCCGGTGTTGATCTGCAGCGATCGTGGTGGAGAAGGAGGAAGGGACAGTCAAGCTGCGGGGGAGGATAATTGGGATTGTCATGTTTCCGCGGATCAGTGGGCGGGGAATTCTAGACAAGTGGCTCACAAGTTGATATTGCACCTGCCTGAGCAACAGCGTGTAGCTGTGCAGCACTTGTTTGATTCAAACCCAGCTTTTTTTGCGGAGCATCCTGGCCTCACTACTCAAGCGGTGCACGATGTCGATGTTGGGGACCACCCGCCCTTTAAATCAGTGCCATACCGTGTTCCCCCTATTAAATTACCAGCACTTTGGGAAGAGCTGGATTATATGCTGAAACGTGGGCTGATTTCTGAGGGTGCAGTAAGGTGGACTTCCCCAGTCACACTGCAGCCCAAACCAGATGGCAAGGTGCGGTTTTGTATAGATTTCCGCAGGTTGAATGGTTTAACCCCCACAAATGCCTACCCTCTTCCTCGCGTGGACGACAGTGTGGATAAGATAGGAAGAGCCAAGTTCCTCACTAAGATAGACCTTGTTAAGGGTTATTGGCAAGTGCCCTTGTCTGAGCGAGCGCGAGAGGTGTGTGGGTTTGTGGTGGACGGTGCCACATATCGTTGCCATGTTATGCCATACGGGCTGAAAAATGCCCCTGCAATGTTTCAGAAATTAATGAACGACATTGTTGCCGACATTCCCAACTGTACGGTGTACCTAGATGATGTCATAATATACGACGATGATTTTAACAGTCACTGTGCTCACATCGGACAGCTTTTTAATAAACTGAATGAAGCAGGTTTGGTGGTAAACCTGGGTAAGTGCGATTTTGTCAAAGCCACAGTTTTGTACCTGGGGTTCGAGGTGGGGATGGGTCAGGTGTGCCCTCCACAGACAAAGATCAAAGCCATCGATCAGTTTCCCCAGCCGACGACTAAGAAACAAATCATGCGGTTTCTAGGTATGATAGGCTATTATCGTCGCTTCATCAAAGGCTATTCGACTGTACTTGCACCTTTAACTGACTTATTATCTAAGGACAAGAAGTTCCGGTTGTGACGCATGCCGAGTATGAGCATGCTGTACAGAACGCTCAGTCAGGCCCCACTCTCGCTAGGATCGTCAGGGCAGGAACTTTGGCTGTAGTCTGTGTAGAGTTTCCTAACTCAGTTTATGTGAACCGTTGTACTATAAGTATTATAATTATGTATTTTGTTTTCTTCTAAGTCAACGAGTTCTATTTTAAATCATTAGTTATAAGTGTTGTGTGTGGGACTTATTGGTAATGATGAGAGGAGAGAGAGTGCGTAACGGGGGGAACAGTGAGTGCGCCACGCTGCAGGTAGGCCTAATTCCCTCCTCCCTCCTCCTTCTCAGCGCGTGGGAAATCCTTTGTCGATCCCAGATTGAGAGAATATGACGTCATGATTGCCAGTGGGCGGTCCTTAAGTAGTTTGAGATATGCCGCTAGAGGGCCGAGTATAAAAAGAGAGGTTCTTGCCACCATTCTTCAGAACTCATCAGGCAGAGCGACTTCTCATATCCCTTGCAACTATCCATATTCTTCCGACTGATGTGAACTTTCTCTACTCTCTGAACAGCCTATCTTCTTCTCTTCTCGTCCCTTTTTAACCAATGACCCCTTTGGTGCAGATTTAGTCAGCCAAAGTATTATCGCTTGAGTTCTCACGAGATAAGTGCCTGTTAGATAGCCTATTTTTGGAAGGGTTAACTAGAATAGGATTGATTGATGTTTGTTGCACTCGTATATGCATTTCCCTGTGTGCGATTATTCATGTTCCTGTTTTCTGCTGGTTTAGGCAATGCTAGACTGGGATAGGGTTTCTGAGTTGTGATTTCCTATGAGTACTAGGTTGCGGTTGAACCAGTACAATTGCAACGGAGACGTGGAACGCCTAGGTGGTCTTTCTGACTGTGTACCGTGGGAGTTTAGCACTGTGTTGCGAGTGAGGGCTTTTGCCTCTGCCACCCAACACTGTGCTATCTCATTTGCTTGACTTTGAGAGGATCGCCAGGAGAGAACCAGATACTAGTGATCTGGATCTCTCAAGAGAGCATCCCGTCAATTAACGTAATTTGGCCGCACAGTCTTAAGGACCTCGCTAGGCTACGAGCCGCTTGCTCAGCCATTGTCTCTTAACCTTATGTATCCCAGCTAGACTTTGCTCGACCAGCAGATACAGCATAGTATTGAAGCTTCTCCTTATGTATATTATTGTTTATGCACTATTGATTTCATGTGTGGCACGCTTAGCTACTTCAGAGATTAGTGGCCCACGAGCACAATCTTAGTAGGCTATTGCCAGTGCATTGTCGGAGTACTTCTTCTTAATGTTTGCCATATCCTATTGCTTATTCTTATAATTCTTCTTATGTCAATTTAAAGCCTTTAATTACCAGTGAGTTATTCATTAAATTGCTGTTCAAAATCCGATACTTACTTCTTATGAGTATTCGAGAAGCATCTAACTTATCAGAAGATTCCTTGCTTGATGCTCGAGGACTATTGTTTAACGTAACGTAATAGTGCCGATCCGAAGTAGAGGGTGGAGGACTTCTTAAGTTCTTAGTTCAAGGGTGGATTACTTCGGCTTCGGCCAACACTATTCTTTAGTGTTGTAGTACTTTCTTCTTTGTTTGATTGTTGACCAGACTAGATAACTCCCGTCTTGTTATTAGTCTGTTGTGTGAAACGCTAGTACCGAGTTCTTGTATACCCCGTTATAGCAGATAGAACTCTGGAGGGTAGTGGCGTTTTTTGTTCGGCTGGCAGTACTCTGGGGTTGGGATCGTGTGTTTCCGTTGTGGCAGCGAGCCATACTCGAGTCCTGTGTAAGAGCCCTAGTGTACCCGAGTGCCCGGTCGTAACAAATGGCGACCTTGCTTAGGATTTTGTGAACAGTATAATTTTCTGCAGAGTTGTACAACATTTGTTTGTTCGTACTTTAGCGTACATATTGAAGAATATTTTTTTTTGTAAGGCAATTAGGAGAGCATTTAAGAGACTCCAGTTAATTTAGTAATTAGTGCTTACATAAGGGAGTTTAACACTTTTGTCTCGAGAAATTTTTGTGAACTTCAGTATGTCGTGCCCTAGTACTGACGAGGAGCGAGAGATGCCATTTGAGGAGGTGCCGTTAGTAACTAGTGAGGAGGATGCTAGACTTTTTGTGAGTAAGCAGTACCATGTGACGGAGGGGAGGCTGACGGGGGTGGATATTTATGGTTTGCACCTGATAGCCAAGGTTTTGGGCAGATCCAATGTAGGAGGGATGTCCAAGGGGGAGCTGATTTCCTGGGTGTTGCGTGGGCGACATGGGGTTTCGGAGGAGAGGGCGTTTGGGGGGGTTCCTCCCCAGATCCCCTCTCACTCGACTCCCACAGTGCCGTCCACTCAGTTGCCGGAGGTTAGCACTCTCCCACAGAGGGATGAGAATTGGAAGATTGAAGTGCCCTCGGGCGGTGTGTATGGTGGTTCCCCAGTTCTTGCCCCCCCTCCTTCAGTAGTGGCAGCTCCCTCTTCCTGCCTGTCTCCAGATATGATATTTAGACTTGAGCTTGCTAAAATTGAGTCTAGGAAGTATGAGATTGAGGCTGAGTCTAGAAAGCAGGAGAATGAGACTAAGAGGCATGAGATTGAGGTTGAGGCTAGGAAGCAGGAGAATGAGACTAGGAGGCATGAGATTGAGGCTGAGACTAGGAGGCATGAGGCTGAGCTTAGGTACGACTCAGAGAAATATTGTGCTCAAATAGATTTAGATAAGACTCGTGCAGAGTCGACAGGGATTCGGATGGGCCGTGAGGGCCAAGTAAGAGAACAGTCCTTGTCCCACTTAGTCAAGTTGGTGCCGGCATTTAGTGAAACTGAAGTCACAGAATTTTTTAATCGTTTTTGAGAAGAAGTGTAGGGAGCATAATTGGCCTGAAGAGAAGTGGGCAGCTCTGGTCTCCTCAAGACTTACGGGTAAGGGTCTGAAGGCTTATGATGCACTGCCTTTAGAGTCTTGCATTGACTACCCAGTATTGAAGAGAGCTGTCCTACGGGCATACGAGTTGCAACCAGAAACATATCGATTGAAGTTTCGGGGTGTTACAAAGACTAGGGAGGCGACCTTTCTTGAACATGCCCGGGACTTAAAAGATGCACTTGCTAACTGGACACGTTCTGAGAAAGCTGAGACGGCCGAACAGTTGACTGAGCTGTTTCTGCTCGAGCAGTTTTATAAGTGTACTGGTGCAGAAATGACTTTAACTATTAAAGAAAAGAACCCGAAAACTCTACAGGAGGCAGCTGAGATGGCTGACCTCCGGCTATCACTAATTCGTGGGTGCGGGTATGCCCAGCGTAGTGAGGCAGGTAACAAGGGGCGTGACGCCCCACCCCCCCGAGTTAGTGATATACCTTATGCAAACAAGTACAAGAGTTATGATACCAAGACTGACCACAAGACTAACACCGTCCCATTTAAGAAGGGGCCGGGCCCTTCCCAGTACCAAGGGAAGCCCAGAGGGGAGTTGGAGTGTTATCATTGTCATGAAAAGGGGCACTTTGCAAGAGTCTGTCCTAGCAAACCACCTACAGCAGCTGTGTCTTTGGCCTGCAACATTGGTGTGTCTCCGAAGTCTTCTGAGTTTGCCCGGGGCAGTTCGTCAGAGGCTGAGGCACAGCCAATGCAGAAGCACCTGGGAGGCTCGAACCCTGCTCAGGATGCTTTTTGCGACCATAGAGGGCGGGGTTGCGTGATGTGGGCGGGGCGCAAGCATGGAGTAGAGGTCTTGCGTGATACAGGTGCTTCCCAGACTCTGATGAATAACTTGACTGGCTACCCTATAAATGCGGCTCGGGTGGTAGTGGTGCAGGGTATTAATGCAACTCGGTCATACCCGCTGGTGCGGTTGGAGTTGGAGGTGGATGGTGTGGCACGTGAATTGGATGTTGGGATTGTGGAGAAACTGCCAGTGGAGGGCGTCGACCTTCTTCTCGGCAACGACTTTGCAATGCCCGCTTCTGAGGTTCTACCCTTAGTCGTTGCCGAGAGGACGGCCGACGTGAGTAGGGAAGAGCAAGAGTGTGTCGAGCGGTGCCAGGCACAACCCATGGCGTGTGCTGTCACCCGAGCTCGGGCAGCTAAAGTGTCACAGCCTAGTCCTCCGTCTTCAGACCAGCAGAGGAACGATCAACAGGAGGAGGCTAAAGCTGGAGTTGGTTTTAAGAGTTTTGACTCGGCGGCTCTCCTGGGTGATTCAGTATTGGCACCTATGTTAGAGTCTGGAGAGGCCCCAGGACCTGTCACACCTAGTGAGGAGGTAGGGCCGGAAGAGACTCCGAGGCAGCAACGTTACACACGGAGAGAAAAAAGGGTTGCTCAGTTTGATATTGGGGAAGGACTTGGGTTGCTTCGGAAGCATCTAGACAAGTTGGTTCCCTCAGATATTTGTAAACTGCAGTTGGAGGATCCGGAAGTTCAGAAGTGTGGTAATGGTGCTGTCGAGATTAAACACGAGGACGGGGAAGCATGTCATGTGAACCTGTTGGAGGAGTTTGTGAGGCAACCACCTGAGCAGCCTACTGTCCCTGCGTTGGTCTGCCGCGGCCAAGGTGGAGAAGGAGAGGGGGGCAGTAGGGCACAGGTGGAGGAGAGTAGGGATTGTTATGTCTCGGCGGAGCCGTGGGCGGGGGACACGAGTCTGGTGGCTGTGGAAGCGCTAGAGCACCTGCCTGAGCAGCAGTGTGCAGCACTCCAGCACCAGCTCGGTTCATACCCCACTGGTCGTGCCGAGCCCCTGAGTCTCACAACTCGGGCGGTGCAAGATGTTCCACGGGCAGGTCACGTGACTGTTGAAAGACCGTTAGCCTCGTTGTTTCGGTGGTTTAAGGTGGGCGACGAGGCTTTGGCATGGTTGCCAGGTCAGGGTCGACCCATGGCTGCCAAGGGTGGTGATCAAAAGGAGGACATTGAGCAGATTGGTAAGGTCGGCTGTGGTATCGCAGTGCCCGGTCGTCGCATAGCCTCCCAATGCTGCTCTAGTCTAATGCAACAGCCCTACCATAGACCGACTGTATCTGGCCATGTCGCTGAAAGCGGTGATGCTGCGCAGGCAGATGTCGTCACAAGGAATGCGGGGGTGCGCATGTACGGTATCGGCGGGGAAGCCTTAGCAATAATGAACTATGGGAGTGACTGCACAGGTGGTACTGATTGTCCCTCTCATGACCTGGCTGTTCTAGGGACGAAGGTGGAGAAGGAGGGAGACTACAGGTTAGAAGCTGCGGTCTCGGCTGGGTTGTGGGAGGGCACTAGGCATGTTGTTCGTGGAGACAGTGCAAGGCAGTTGTTTATTAGGCTATGGCAGTACTTTCGCATGTTTGTTGCTTCTTCAGACCTGATGTACGGGGTAGAATCCGACATGCAGGCTGGAGATCGTGCAAGGCTCAGTTTAATTCCCTACCGTATAAATCCTGCTCGACAGCCTGTGGTGCAAGCAGAGCTGGATTACGTGTGGACGAAGGGTCTGAGGGATAAGGAATGTCGTGAGTGGTCGTTGCTTGTAACTTTGTCCGAGCGTGCTAAAGAGGTATGTGGTTTTGTTGTGGACGGGAGTACCTACCAGTGCAATGTTATGCCTGACGGACTTAAGAATGCACTAGCAACGTTTCAGAACCTGATGAATGAAAGTGAAAAGGACGATGATGCGCTGGGGCATTTCGAGGTCTATGTTCCAGCCTATGGTCCGGTCGTTGTAGTTTACCCAGATCATCACCCTCTCAAGATCTTGGACCAGTTTCACAATCGGAATATGAGGCTGACCAGGTGGTCACTAAGGTTATTGGTATATAACCTGGACATACGCCATATTGCCGGTTGTGACAACGAGGTTGCAGATGGTCGTTCAAGGGTATATGATCCTGGGTAGATTGACACACGGGTAGCCTCCTGCTTTAGTTTGAGTAGTATTTTGCGCTTGGTGCTTGTTGGCTCGCGGTTGTAGCCCAGCGTATTGGGTCGTAAAGCAGGAGTTGAGCGTTTGGTATAGAAGAAAAATAGGCTGCCCTTATAGTGCAGCCGGAAAAAACATATTAAAATATAAAAATCATATAAAAACTCTTTCTTTTTGATATAGATAATTGTATAAGTTTGTCATAGCCTATAGTGTTTGAGTAGTCCACGAACTATCAAACGGCTGAGCTGCTGTAAGCTCGCTCTGGGAGCATGATATTATGTCTTTTACTATTGTTGGGAGGAGTTATGAAATGTGATTTTTTTTTTTTATAAGATGTGTTTTAGTGGTAAACTCAGCGTTGTTTTAGTGCCATGCGGTCGCTGGGTGTGAGGGGTTTGATGAGGTTCTGTGTGTCAGATTTTAGCTCAGGGTTGAGCAAGTAAAATCTTGGGGGAGGTGTGACGCATGCCGAGTATGAGCATGCTGTACAGAACGCTCAGTCAGGCCCCACTCTCGCTAGGATCGTCAGGGCAGGAACTTTGGCTGTAGTCTGTGTAGAGTTTCCTAACTCAGTTTATGTGAACCGTTGTACTATAAGTATTATAATTATGTATTTTGTTTTCTTCTAAGTCAACGAGTTCTATTTTAAATCATTAGTTATAAGTGTTGTGTGTGGGACTTATTGGTAATGATGAGAGGAGAGAGAGTGCGTAACGGGGGGAACAGTGAGTGCGCCACGCTGCAGGTAGGCCTAATTCCCTCCTCCCTCCTCCTTCTCAGCGCGTGGGAAATCCTTTGTCGATCCCAGATTGAGAGAATATGACGTCATGATTGCCAGTGGGCGGTCCTTAAGTAGTTTGAGATATGCCGCTAGAGGGCCGAGTATAAAAAGAGAGGTTCTTGCCACCATTCTTCAGAACTCATCAGGCAGAGCGACTTCTCATATCCCTTGCAACTATCCATATTCTTCCGACTGATGTGAACTTTCTCTACTCTCTGAACAGCCTATCTTCTTCTCTTCTCGTCCCTTTTTAACCAATGACCCCTTTGGTGCAGATTTAGTCAGCCAAAGTATTATCGCTTGAGTTCTCACGAGATAAGTGCCTGTTAGATAGCCTATTTTTGGAAGGGTTAACTAGAATAGGATTGATTGATGTTTGTTGCACTCGTATATGCATTTCCCTGTGTGCGATTATTCATGTTCCTGTTTTCTGCTGGTTTAGGCAATGCTAGACTGGGATAGGGTTTCTGAGTTGTGATTTCCTATGAGTACTAGGTTGCGGTTGAACCAGTACAATTGCAACGGAGACGTGGAACGCCTAGGTGGTCTTTCTGACTGTGTACCGTGGGAGTTTAGCACTGTGTTGCGAGTGAGGGCTTTTGCCTCTGCCACCCAACACTGTGCTATCTCATTTGCTTGACTTTGAGAGGATCGCCAGGAGAGAACCAGATACTAATGATCTGGATCTCTCAAGAGAGCATCCCGTCAATTAACGTAATTTGGCCGCACAGTCTTAAGGACCTCGCTAGGCTACGAGCCGCTTGCTCAGCCATTGTCTCTTAACCTTATGTATCCCAGCTAGACTTTGCTCGACCAGCAGATACAGCATAGTATTGAAGCTTCTCCTTATGTATATTATTGTTTATGCACTATTGATTTCATGTGTGGCACGCTTAGCTACTTCAGAGATTAGTGGCCCACGAGCACAATCTTAGTAGGCTATTGCCAGTGCATTGTCGGAGTACTTCTTCTTAATGTTTGCCATATCCTATTGCTTATTCTTATAATTCTTCTTATGTCAATTTAAAGCCTTTAATTACCAGTGAGTTATTCATTAAATTGCTGTTCAAAATCCGATACTTACTTCTTATGAGTATTCGAGAAGCATCTAACTTATCAGAAGATTCCTTGCTTGATGCTCGAGGACTATTGTTTAACGTAACGTAATAGTGCCGATCCGAAGTAGAGGGTGGAGGACTTCTTAAGTTCTTAGTTCAAGGGTGGATTACTTCGGCTTCGGCCAACACTATTCTTTAGTGTTGTAGTACTTTCTTCTTTGTTTGATTGTTGACCAGACTAGATAACTCCCGTCTTGTTATTAGTCTGTTGTGTGAAACGCTAGTACCGAGTTCTTGTATACCCCGTTATAGCAGATAGAACTCTGGAGGGTAGTGGCGTTTTTTGTTCGGC
Source organism: Lithodes maja (assembly GCA_037953745.1). Taxonomy (NCBI): domain Eukaryota; kingdom Metazoa; phylum Arthropoda; class Malacostraca; order Decapoda; family Lithodidae; genus Lithodes; species Lithodes maja. The sequence continues at coordinate 26,568 of JBAKBP010028367.1, forward strand.
TGGCAGTACTCTGGGGTTGGGATCGTGTGTTTCCGTTGTGGCAGCGAGCCATACTCGAGTCCTGTGTAAGAGCCCTAGTGTACCCGAGTGCCCGGTCGTAACACGGTGGTCTCCTGAGTGTGCAGAGGCGTTTTCCTTGGTGAAACACCTGTTATGTACCCACCCCATACTCAGGGCCCCGGACTTCAGCAGACCTTTTCAGCTGGCGACTGATGCCAGTGGCGTAGGGGCTGGGGCTGTCTTGTTGCAGACAGATGATGAAGGTATCGAACATCCAGTGAGTTTTTACAGTAAAAAATTCAATAGTGCACAAAGGAATTACTCTGTAATTGAAAAAGAACTCCTGGCGATAGTGCTGGCGCTCAGGCACTTTGATGTATATGTTCCTGCTTTCGGACCAGTCGTAGTGGTTTATACCGATCATCACCCTCTGAAATTCTTGAATCAGTTTCATAACCGGAATATGAGGCTGACCAGGTGGTCACTCATGCTTCAGGAGTATAATCTGGACATACGCCATATTGCCGGTTCTGATAACGTGATAGCGGATTGTCTATCAAGGGTGGATGATGTTGGTTAGACTGCCACAGGATTGAGGGTTGAGTGTGGAGGAAAATAGGCTGTCACTGTAGTTCAGCCGAAAAAAAACAAATTAAAAAAGCAAAAACCTTATTAAAACTGTATTTTTATAACGTGTAGAATTTTGTATAAGATGTTGTAGCAGTATCTAAGTTGAATGTTTTCGCTTATTGTCGCTAAGTTAGTTGAACTTGCTCGGTGGAGCGCAACAGTCTTAATTTTTTTTATATATAGTGCCTTGTGTCGCAACAGTGTGGGGTACTATGAGAAGCTTTCTGTTAGATATGAAGAACTTAGTCAAGGGTCTTATATCTTTGGGGAGGTGTGACGCTCCTGCATAGTAGCCACGTGCGGGCATGCGCGCGCGTCGGCTGCCCAGCGGCTTAGAAACCGGCTGGCGGCAGCCGGCCGGTAGGCTTTTCCTTAGTACATATCCTACGACAATGTAACTAATGTCTGGGATATTCTTATGTTGTTTCACAGCTTGTAGCTGCCCTTATTCTTAACCAACGCATCTTAGTATATTTTATTCTCGATAGTTGATTGTTTCATTATAATTATATAAGATGTAAGTCTAGTGAGAGTGGGAGGAGACGAGCGGGAGAGAGAGACCGGCTGGGGGACGTTGCTTCGCGCGGAGAGTCTAGCTTGGGACGAGCCTGATGTGCCACATGCATTTGTTCGCAACGTTAGGCTTAGTTTCGACTCACGCACGGGGTAGACGATTTTGACCCGGCAACTGTGTTGAGTGTTACCAAGCCTGGGATGTATTCTGCATGCCTAGGGCAGGGTCCAGACAGATTCAAGACTCAGAGCTCACCTCACTGTCGTACCCTTCGGACCCCCTTGATATCTATCCCTCTCAACCCCACTTAGAAACTTTCTCTCTTACTTTGTATACCTTCCTTCCACTACTTCACCAATCTATTCAATTATCCCATCCCCTTGATAGACCTTATATCTATTATTGTATTAACGACGAGCTCTCAGATAATTAGATAGGATTTTGGGCCTTATGCAGAGATGTAATTGTTAATGAGACATAGGAAGCTTTTTTGTTGTCTCATATTTGGTGGTTTCATGCTTGCTAGTGTGTTCTTGTGTCAGGTTATCAGGGGCTAGACCGGAGGGGAGGCTTTTTGCGATCCTTTAACCCGGGAACTGTGGGGAGACTCTTAAGAGTTCCTCCGGCGGACTGCGGGAAGACTCTTGAGAGTAAGTAAAATAAAAAATCAACTTTTGACATCGAAAAAAAAAAAATATTTTTTATTTTTATTTTTTTATTTTTTTTATTTTTTTTTTGGCCCCTGGGCCATGCAAAATCTCAGTCCTCTACCTCCCCTCCTTCCCCACTTTCCTCCTCTCCTTCAGTTATCACCTATTTTCCCTATTATTCCCTTATTCTGAGGTATATTTTCGTGCTAACATTAGCGAGTTGCAAGCAGGGTGTTGTCATCACTGATGGCAAGCGAGTGCAAGAGAGAGAGAGAGAGTATCGATCGACTGTGTCTCAGTGGCCTTGGGGGAAATTGGCGGGAAAGCAGTTTGCCTCACCCATAC
>JBAKBP010028368.1:0-28706 GCA_037953745.1 Lithodes maja
GGTGGTCTTTCTGACTGTGTACCGTGGGAGTTTAGCACTGTGTTGCGAGTGAGGGCTTTTGCCTGTGCCACCCAACACTGTGCTATCTCATTTGCTTGACTTTGAGAGGATCGCCAGGAGAGAACCAGATACTAGTGATCTGGATCTCTCAAGAGAGCATCCCGTCAATTACCGTAATTTGGCCGCACAGTCTTAAGGACCTCGCTAGGCTACGAGCCGCTTGCTCAGCCATTGTCTCTTAACCTTAGATATCCCAGCTAGACTTTGCTCGACCAGCAGATACAGCATAGTATTGAAGCTTCTCCTTATGTATATTATTGTTTAAGCACTATTGATTTCATGTGTGGCACGCTTAGCTACTTCAGAGATTAGTGGCCCACGAGCACAATCTTAGTAGGCTATTGCCAGTGCATTGTCGGAGTACTTCTTCTTAATGTTTGCCATATCCTATTGTTTATTCTTATAATTCTTCTTATGTCAATTTAAAGCCTTTAATTACCAGTGAGTTATTCATTAAATTGCTGTTCAAAATCCGATACTTACTTCTTACGAGTATTCGAGAAGCATCTAACTTATCAGAAGATTCCTTGCTTGATGCTCGAGGACTATTGTTTAACGTAACGTAATAGTGCCGATCCGAAGTAGAGGGTGGAGGACTTCTTAAGTTCTTAGTTCAAGGGTGGATTACTTCGGCTTCGGCCAACACTATTCTTTAGTGTTGTAGTACTTTCTTCTTTGTTTGATTGTTGACCAGACTAGATAACTCCCGTCTTGCTATTAGTCTGTTGTGTGAAACGCTAGTACCGAGTTCTTGTATACCCCGTTATAGCAGATAGAACTCTGGAGGGTAGTGGCGTTTTTTGTTCGGCTGGCAGTACTCTGGGGTTGGGATCGTGTGTTTCCGTTGTGGCAGCGAGCCATACTCGAGTCCTGTGTAAGAGCCCTAGTGTACCCGAGTGCCCGGTCGTAACACTGCCACCGACACAACTCCCCAAATTCGTCCTTTTAACAACCACAAATCAGTACATCAGTCCTCCCCCAATAACCCATGTTCTATGCCTAACTCTTCCCCCACCAATCCTCCACAGTCCCACCAACAAATTCTGTTTTCTAAATCACTCACACCTCACCACTCTGATCCTCCCACACGCGCCGTTAATCCCCCCCTCACGCGTGACCCCCACCAAAGTGATTTCCCCCCCCCTCATGCGTACCGAGCACCTGCTCACCAGTCGGTCCCCCACCATCATTAGCCCAGCTGTAGTTCAAGATAAATGTCAAATTCCCCCCCGCCATCAAAAAAGGGTTAACCTTCGACCCATACCCCAAACTCACATGATATTTTCCCCCACTACCACGTCCACCGACCCCAATCGTTGCCTCCTACAACCCGCCATCATTTCTGCTCACATAAACCACATTCTAGTGGCCAATAACTCTGAAGAATCCCTGACATTACCAAAAGGCCTCATCATAGGAGACCTCGAAACTTTTGATGACCTCCCCATAGATTCCAATGACACCCCTACCAGCCTCAAATTGCCCCCTCTCCCTGACACATTATCCGACCACCAAAAACACAGCATGTACGAACTATTGCTAGAGTTCAGTGACGTGTTTGCCCAACAACCCACTGAAATCGGACAGACCGATGTGGAACAACACATCATTAACACCACAGGCCCCCCCATAAGACAACCATCCCGTAGAAAAAATTCCATACAACGCCAGGAAGAGGAATGCCAAGTCCAAGAGATGTTAGAGGCCGGAATTGCTACCCCGTCCATCAGCCCCTGGTCTTCCCCTGTTGTCCTAGTAAAAAAGAAAGATGGGTCAACCCGTTTTTGCGTCGATTACAGGAGATTGAATGACGTAACCATTAAGGACGCTACGCCATTACCCAGGATAGACGATTCCCTTGACTCCCTATACGGATCCAGATGGTTCATTACCCTCGACTTGCAAGCAGGGTATTGGCAAGTGCCTATCAAGGCAGAGGACCAAGAAAAAACAGCATTTTCCACTAGTGGTGGCCACCACTACGAATTTAACATCCTACCTTTTGGCCTCTGTAACGGACCCGCCACTTTCTCCCGTTTGATGGAAGCGGTATTACATGGCCTGACACGGGAAACCTGCCTAGCGTATCTAGACGATATTATTGTGTACTCACAAACCTGGGAAGAACACCTCAGGTTGAAACAAGTTCTTCAAAGAATCCGAGCCGCCGGGTTGAAATTGAAACCCTCAAAGTGCGAGATTGCACGAAATAAGGTAGATTTCCTTGGCCACGTAATATCTGAACATGGTATTGCACCAGACCCAAAGAAACTTCAAGCCATACAAAACCAACCCCCACCCACCACCGTTAAAGGAGTACGTTCTTTTCTAGGGTTAGCCACATACTACAGACGTTTCGTCCCACACTTTGCCGCAATAGCCAGACCCCTCCACCAACTCACCCACAAGGACACCACATTCACCTGGGCACCCGAAAGAGACCTCGCTTTTAACACTTTGAAACAAAAGCTAATCCAAGCCCCTATTGTCGCTTTCCCTGATTACCATAGACCTTTCCGTCTTTATACTGACGTATCTCTGTACGCCATTGGTGCAGTTTTAGCTCAAGTAAGAGACGGAGAGGAACATGTGATAGCGTATGCCAGCTCCACACTCAACCAAGCCCAACAGAATTATGCAGCCACCAAGAGAGAGTGCCTAGGGATCATTTGGGCACTCAACCACTTCAGGTCATTTGTGTTGGGCGCAAAACTCGATATAATAACCGACCATCAATCTTTGCAATGGTTGCGTAAGTGCGAAACCAACTCAGCCATCTTGGTACGCTGGAGGGAGACACTAGAGGACTACGATTTTACAATACAGTATCGTCCAGGTAAACTTCACACCAATGCAGATGCCCTGTCACGTTTGCCAGTACCGAAAGACCCCCCCACCAACCTAGCCGCCTTACAAAACACTGAGCTCTTATCTACCCCCATCCACCAACATAATTCCCCCCCAGCACCCTCACTAATTCAATCTTGGGAAACAAGAATCAGACCACCCTGGATACCGTTAAATGTCTTCAGGAAACTGACTCGCTGGGGAGATCAACTTGCCACAGACTCCGGTCACATAGTCCTAGACCCCACCATTGCCCACGACTACATGATTGCCATCCACGAGGGAAACGGCATACACCTTGGACAAAAGAAAATGTTAAAAATCTTCACGGATCAGTACTGGACCCCCAACCCCTCCAAGATTGCACAACGCGTGACAGAATCCTGCAAACCTTGTTTATTGGGGAAAGATAGATCACGCAACCCAGGCCCAGCTGGTACCATTTCTGCAAACAAACCGTTTCAGGTCCTATCCCTCGACATCATGGGCCCGTTTCCTTCTTACGCTGGCAACCGCTATATCGTCACATTTGTTGACGTATATTCAACATTTTTAATAGCCTGCCCAGTTAAAGACCACACAGCCACCACCGTCGCCACACTGCTTGCCACAGAAGTGTTCCCTATAGTCGGCCTTCCCCTTGCTCTTCTATCCGACAATGCCCCCGAATTTAGTGGACACGTTTGGCACCACCCAACAATGCAGTATTAAGATCAAACACTCATCCCCGTACTGGCCTCAAGGAAATGCTATATGCGAACGCAGCCATCGCACCATCAACAACCAGTTACGTACCAAAATGATTGCTCTTAACACCTCAGACTGGCCATCACAGATAAAGATGATACAATGGGGCATGAACACCTGTCCCCGAGAAGACGGTATTTCCCCTCATGAGCATGTTTACGGCATACCCCCCTTGTTACTGCCGTTCCACCATCACACACACCTCCCCTCCAACACCTCCACAATTGACCCATTGCAACATCTGCAAAACACCCTCCATACCGCCCAAACCTGTCAAGACACCAAAACTGATAACCCCGATGATAAAAACCCTTTCGCCATCCATGACACCGTAATGGTAGCCAACCTCCCTGTCACCAACAAATTAGGCCCTCACTATGTCGGCCTCTACACCATCATACAGTCCCAATTGCCTATCAAGTCACCATTGATTATCACGGCGTGACTCGCACGTTCCGAACTAGATTCGTCCGAGCTTTTAAACCTCTAAAACCACAAGAAATTACCCCACCCCACACATCCTACCCTGAATTGAACACCCCTACTACCCCTCCCACTCAGGCTATGAATGTTCCCCTACAAACCCCTAAGGGCCTAAACCCTCCAGCACCGAACCGGCCGATCATTCCTCAACATACCCCCCAAACTAACCTCCGCAAACCCCAAGCCCCCACTATCACACCTTCCTCCACCATGACCCATTCCTTCACTTCTGATAGTCAAGTACCTCCCCAACTTATCCAAGTACGAAAACCTCCACCCACAACCCCGACCACAACAGAAACCCTCCCGTCTAGCCCTGACGTACCTCCACCAGGCACCACAGTAAGAAAACCACCACCCCCACCTAAAACCAAGTACACACCCAACCGCACCACACAATCTACCTCAGTAACCTCACGCTACAACTTACGCCCACGACTAAAATCTTTTAAAACCTCCTGAAAACACACCCTGCTAACCAGGTTCCGTAGCGCTGCCAGACCACTATCCTCCTCCTCCTCTTTTTCTTCGTCGAATTCGCCTCCACAAAGGGAAAGAAGACGAATAATCACAAGTAAACACCATAACCCCTCTAACTATATTCCAAAAATAACCACCCCCACCCTCCCACGAAAGAACATACCTTCCCCTTCAACCTCATCCCCTCTCAACCCCCACCTCATCACCCCGAATGACCTGCTAGATCTACCCCCCACCAAACTCCCACAAAACTGCCTATTTCCACCACCATCAAATCACCAACCCCACCAAAGAACACACCCAACAAATTTTCCTACCCCCAACCCTCCCAATTAAACCTCCACTCCCTACCCACCCGTCTTGTCCCCCCGCATCCACCCCTTTCCCCTCCACTATCCCTGTGACCCCACCCACGCATCAACCAACCTCATCATCTCATCAAACCCCCAACCAACCAACCCCTAAAAAGTACCCTATGCCAATGACCAACCCCTCCTCACACACCACGTCTAACACACAACTAACTCCTAACCAAAGCCCCTCCAAACTGACGTACCCAACCTCCACACCCCCACTTGAATCCCCCCACAAAGTTGCCCCTGAGAGAACCCCCATACATACCCCTACCCAATCCTCTCCCATTCCGCCTACCACCCTCACTCGACAAAAACCTCCACACGCATCTACCTCTCAAATAACCCCCTACCTCACCCCCACTAAATGCCCTCCACCTGTAAAGCGTTCTTCCCCTCAATAAAAAACATCGTCGAGCGACTCAAGTCCCACTACAAACATCTACCTTCCCACCAGAACCTCCAAAGGTAGAATCATCAACAGACCCATCAGATTTGAAGACAGTTATGTAAAAACAACACCCCGTTCTTACACTAAAGACCCAAGCCACACAACACACACACCCCCTCTTTCTCTCACACCTCCATCACGCACCTTACCTAAACCAATATTGCACATTGCCTCCATATATTTTCCCAGCCTGCAACACCACCCAAGAAAACCCCAGACTCATATCCCCCCTTCACCCCCAGCTCCGTTTTCACGCGTTAGCCGCTCCCCTTCAGTTATTAACCCCTTCACCACACTGAAGAGGCCTCCTGTCAGTCCCACACACATCACTCGATACATGACCTTCACCATGAACAAATCAACACCATTCGTCACCCCCGTCCCTACCCCCACGGAGGAAGAATACACACCGTTCATAAGAAAGGTTAATGTAAAAACGTCCACAGGACGCTTAGCCCGTCTACAACGCCCACATCAAGCCTGGGCAACCGCCCGCCACAACACAGAGGACACATTCTTACAGGTATACATTGACCTGCAAAAGAAACCTGACCCTCGCTCTCTTGCTTGGTGGGACCTTCTAAATACCCTCAAAATGACCCACCATGACTATGCTTCTTTTTACTTCACCCTTGAGGCTTGAGGACGAGCCTACAACGAAGGAGAGGGAATTAAATGCCCCAGAACGAGAAGCCCACCACGGAAGCCACGAGCGAACACCACCAGGAAACGGGAACAGAAACACCCGAAAGAAAGGCCCACAGAACGAAAAGACCAGGTGACCAAGCCAACCAGTTAAGACAGGCCGAAGCCCGCAGGGCTAAGCAGCTCCAAACCACACCTGCCTATCCCTTCTAACCACTGACCCTTCCCCCACCTCGCGTATACACTACCCCTCGTGTCCTACACCTCTACCTACATGATGATGAACATGAATACACCTTAAATTAATACACCCATGCCCTGTCCCTAAGTTGAGCCAATGCCAACCAGTTCAGACAGGCCTAAATCTATGTATGTTTTTCCATCCAAGAAGTAATATGTTAACCCCCTGTCTTGCCAGACTAAGTTTCTGAAGACCAACCGCCCCCATAAATCTATGTATGTTCTTCCATCCGAGAAATAATATGTTAACCCCCTAAAATACCATGTCTTGCCAGACTAAGTTTCTGAAGACCAACCGCCCCCATCAATCTATGTATGTTCTTCCATCCGAGAAGTAATCTGTTAAAACCCCATGTCATAATTGATAAGAAACTATGAGACCCACGGGTACACCAGTGTATGTATAACCATTATTCCTGTAAGACCTAGACAGAAATGACTGCAGAAGTTAGCCACCATGCAGTACCTCTAATTCTTACCCCAACCAGAGATTGTATACACCACCCTCTGTTACCATTGTCTCGATGCATATCTACCACGAAACAATAACGAAGCTACCCCTACGAACTGCCACTTTCTTTGGTATATATTTCAAAGAAAACGCAGTTCCCAGGGACAACTAGATCAGCATGAAACCGTGTCAAATAATAGTGTCCATAACCCATCGTATTGACGAGTATTAATACACCATGTTTTTCTCTACTTTTATCCACAGTCAAGCACACACCTACAGTTAACCTCCTCTTCCCCACAGCCCACAGTCCACATGATTCTATCATTTCCAAACTCATATACCACCACTTATTGCTCATCCCCCGGTAGCGTTTGGCTAACGTACCTTCCCTGTCATTAACCCCCAGGCTACGATACCAACTGTAGCCTAATGCCACCCCTACGCCCAGAGACCTTAGGGTCAAACTTCCACGTAACCCCCCTTAACCCTCTCCCTCTCGTTAATCCCCCACGCTCCTCAACTCCCTTCCGACCTAGCCTCTCCAGCATACCCCCTGAATATCCTTAACTTTTCCGTTACTAACATTCTCAAACCTTTTGTAGATACACTCCTATCCAGCCTACCTTCCCCCAGTAGAAAGGAACACCATTAGAACTTTACTAACCCTTTGCATGCCATCTATTCCCTCACAACCCATTCACAACCCTGTACCAAATGATCGTCAGTGCGAGGCTAGCCGCCTCACCAGTGACTAACTTCTATTGCCATACTTCCAGATAAATGTGGCAGAGTTAGCAACCCAGTCTCCACCACATCCAACAAACCATGCAATTAACAACCCAACCAATTAAACCAGCTGGTCAAGGCACCTTCGGTTTTGATATTACGAACACCCACATCTGTCTCATAAACAGAGGGTTATTACAAACACTTGTAATATGGCAAGCCCCCAGCCACAGCCGCCGGACGACCATCACAGAGAGAGGGCGCGCACCTCCCCTTTTTACCCACCCGAGGAGGGAGACCCCGACCCCTGCGGAGGTATACCTGACCCCTGTTTTGACTTCCGGGTCATTGCCAGGTAGCACAGGAATTATTCCTATCAATGAACTAACCATGTATGACTAACACCTTTACTAACCTCTATTAACCCCCAATAACCCATTAACCTTTCTTGCACACTCCAATAACCAAATTAGCACCTCAGCTATACCATAGAATGAAGACTGAGCAATCTAAGAGAGACGCCCCTATCACAGCTGTCCCAAACCTCCTTGCAAAGTAGATCCAGTCTCTCTCCCCTGAATACTTCCAATACAGCCAAAATAGTACCTCTTACTAAGGCTCAGTTATATCACATTATGAAGGCTCCATACCGCCATGTGCCACAACAGTAATCACCCCCTTACCTAGTTCCCGTATCCATTGAGAGCTCAATAAGTCCATCAAAACTCGAGATCCCTATGGCCTACAGGGTCCAAAACCGCCCCTATTAATCAAGCTCCAGCCCCCAGTAAAATCAGTTGAAAGATAGACACCAACCAGTGGCTGGCCCCCTTAAGTTGACCTCTAGCTCTGCCCTTGTGTTGTTCCTGAGAATTGAGTTCCAGAGCCGGCAGACTCCGTGGCAGATTGAGATAGAAGCATCTGTCCATGTACAAGAAATCTACGTGCACCTTATAACCTTCACAAACCAGTGGGTATATAAGCGTGTAGCCAGCAACGATCGCCAAGAGATCCGTCTTGAGAACTTCCTACATATGGACCACCTGGACGGCCGCGGAACCAGTCGTTAGCCCCCAACATCACGGACGCAAGATAACCAGGACCAGACCAATCAAATACTACCCAAGATTCACTCTATCAGTACTACAGTGTTACAGTGCTATTTAGAGACTCACTTATTAATATTTCTATGAAGTGGCTATATCTTTGCCCCAGTATAATTCATATATAACCATTCCATTGGGAAGTGCTAAGCGTATCAGTGTTTATTAATTAACAGGAGATATTAACTCTCGTAATTACCCATATATCCAGATATTATTACATAGAAGTGAAACCCTAGTGATATCTAATGTTCGCCCACTGATTTGCGTTCTACGTGTTTCTGCTATAAGAATATAAAACTTAGATCAGTACCCCCTGAGGTTACTAGAATTCCCGTGCCCTAAAATACGCGTGTCTAATCTAGTCTGTGAACTACTACTTGTGCACCAGAGCTACCAGTAATAAATCTAACAGTGAATTTGAATCTATAACTACCATTGATGGTTTCCAGTATATAAACTTGCGAACAAAGCCAGTGATCAGAAGATTAATACCTGAACGTTGGAAGTGGGAGACTAAGCTCCATCCAGATCCACTTAATGCTAGTTGTTCGATTCTATCATTTGTCTTGTACGAATGTTCATACCTTCTTATGCTTCCTATTAATCATTATCAAGAAAAACTACAGAAGTGTGTATATCAATAAACGTGATTGTGTGTCTTATTACCGTGTGTTTATTTTGTGTTCTCTATTCCTCATACCTTGTTTTGTGCATGCAGCCTTCTATACCCAGTCAGTTAGAACTCACCTTACCCAAGTTAATCCTGTAGAAAAACAGGGCATAACATTTTCGTTTCCGCTTTTGTTCCGAGCATAACTCTGTTTGTTTCGGTTTTCGTTTTCGTTCCATTAAACCGTTTCAAAGCCCTGGAAGTGCCGTTGAGTGGCAAGCCTCACATCCTGGTTGCGTTGGTGACCAGTGGCCATATTGCACCCAGACAATAACAAAACGCACGGACGAACGTACACACAGCCTGCCTCCACCGCATGACTCTCACACTCTCTGTAGCTCTGTGTGCCTCCACAATGCGTAAAATAACAAGAGCTATCACTGAAAGTCATTGTGAGTGTTGGCTATAGTGTTCTAAAGTCCAGTTTTAACAGTAACAAGTCTCGAGCGTCCTGGTTGTCATGGTGACGTCGGCCATCATTAACCCAGGGACTGCTGCCAGACTATTAAGTGGTTCTACTGGGCGAATGCGGCCAGACTCTTAAGATCCAAGGCATAAATATAAACTTTCAAAACATCCCAGTGGCACTCAAAACAAAGCAATTTGTAATTAGGTGAGATAATTCCCCTCCATTACTTGCTACCATATACAATAAATACAATAGTTTAACGTCATTTTTCCATTACATGCATTGTAACGGCTCAGACGGGGTTGCCTTTCAGTAGTTGGAACGTACTGTAGTACAATAAAGTCCTGCCACAGCACTGTCCCACCAAGTCATCACTGTGGCTGATGTTGGTATAGTGCTAACCGTGCCTCAGCAAGGCTGTTATCGCATATTATTTCAGTTACTGAAATACTGGGTGGGAAGGGAATTTTTCTGTCCTGAAAATTCCCCAGGCCCACTTAGGGTCAACCTTTCCTGGTGCCTGGCGCGGGGATCGAACCTCTGAAGGGAGTTTAACCCTCCTAAAAACCCACAGGTTTTGAGATGCCTTGGGTGGGGTTCGAACCCTGGTTAGTGACCATGGCCCCTAGGTCAACCAGGCCCGTGTGCTAACCCACTGTACTACCACAGACGTACAAAAGTATAGTAACCTTTGTCCGATTTGTAAGAACCAGGTGATAGTCTCGTGGTGATTCACGTGATGAGTTTATTGGACTTCCCATCAACGACTATTTTACACTATACCTGATGTCAACTCGGGTAGTACATTATTGGGATTGGGGGATATTTTCGAGGGCATTACATTATACCCTTCTTTAACTAAGCTAGTCCCTAGCCTCTTTAAGGTCGTAAGGAATCGTAGCTGTATCACCTCAGCAATCTCAATATTGTTAGGGTCCGCGTGATGGGTGCTCTATGTAGCTACCAGATCACGTTCCGTGACTGCCACCAATGAAATACTGGGTGCGAAGGGAATTTTTCTGTCCTGAAAATTCCCCAGGCCCACTTAGGGTCAACCTTTCCTGGTGCCTGGCGCGGGGCTCGAACCTCTGAAGGGAGTTTAACCCTCCTAAAAACCCACAGGATTTGAGATGCCTTGGGTGGGGTTCGAACCCTGGTTAGTGACCATGGCCCCTAGGTCAACCAGGCCCAAGCGCTAACCCCCTGTACTACCACGGACGTACAAAAGTATAGTAACCTTTGTCCGATTTGTAAGAACCAGGTGATTGTCTCGTGGTGATTCACGGGATGAGTTTATTGGACTTCCCATCAATTACTATTTTACACTATACCTGACGTCAACTCGGGTAGTACATTATTGGGGTTGCGGGATATTTTCGAGGGCATTACAGTTACGATTATCGTATTGCGAGTGCCACTGTCGCATATATTCAGAGCTGAGCACTTCTGCAGTCACTTCCATAAATCGCCAATTTCGCTATGGAGGAAGTGTCATTTTGGTGGCGAACTTGCATTGACGACAAAATCACCTCCAATCTGCGGGTTTTTAGGACTGAAAGTACTTCCGCCAACTGCGCCAACTTCCACGAGGCCAGTAGTAAATAATGGGTCAGACTGTCACTGCCGGCCACTTCCCACGGTTAATTTAGTAAAACGCACTTTACAGGTACCACCACGGACTTATTAGAGTTTCCTTAGGTCTCCACTCATCCATCACCGATCTACACCCTTTTCTGGTATACGAAACGTGTAAAACTTTATTCAGATACTCTAATATATATATATATATATATATATATATATATATATATATATATATACTGTAATTATAGACAAAATATATAGATAACTCAGTGGAATAGTTGTGTTCACGTTGGTATCGTCGATCATATTAATTTTGTTTACATGCTGCTCGAGAATACGCGGTGTACAGTCGGACGGGCCGCAGCATGTTTGGGCCGCGCCATACTTGTTATTTACCCCTTCCCTGCTGGCAATATATATGGCCTGCGATAAAGTATGGCACAAATCTTAAATTTATAAACTACCCTCCTTCGGTTTCTATCCCTCCATTTGTGCCTTTGTCTCCAATTTCCTTTCCGGTCGTTCCATAGCTGCAGCTGTGGACGGCCATCGCTCACTTCCTTATCCTACCAACTCCGGTGTTCCTCAGGGCTCTGTCCTATCTAACGTTCTCTTTCTAATTTTCATAAATGATCTTCTCAACTGTACCTTCAGTCCCATTCATTCATACACAGACAAATCTACCTTACACTACTCATTTACTTTTCCAGAACGCCCCAGCCAGCAATCCCTTAACCCGAAAACGGCGAGGGGGGGGGTATTGAACTAGCTCCCCATGGGCGAGCATATTGGCTCCATTCAGGCCTATAATCGTCATTTTACGATAAATATTGCTATTACTTATTCATATGAGCCTATTTTACCTTCACTATGAAGATAGTAACCTGTAACAACAATAAAACAAGTGAAAATATAATTTTTCTGGTCAAAATCGCAAATATAGATGGACCAGCCCATTCATGAATTAAGGAGAAAATTGAGGCAACCCCTCCCTCCACGAGGCCTCAAGCCACTCTGAGCCTACTCATACACACACTCGGTTATGTAACACACCCGCTAGGCACGTAAGCACATCCCCCACACAGTTTGCTAATGTTAGCACAAAAATATACCAACGAATTAGAGAATAACTGGGAAAATAGGTGATAATTGAAGGGGGAGGGGAAAGGGAGGAAGGAGGGGATGTGGAGGAGTGATATGAGGTATAGGGAAAAAAAAAAAAAAATTGTTTAGTGCTACTGGGGCTGTTTAAATGTTTTTTTTTAGGCCTCCTTCTTAAGAGCTTTGCCGCCGTCGCCCAGTAAAACCTCTTATGAGCTTTGCCGCCGTTTACGGGTTAAAAAACAAACGTAATGAAGCCATGCAACTCTTATCTTCTGATCTAACTACCATTTCCATTTGGGGCAGAGAAAACCTTGTTGCCTTTAATGCTTCCAAAACCCAATTTCTCCATCTTATTACCCGTCGGCAACTCGCAGAGGACTATCCCTTATACTTCAACAATACAAGAATCAATCCTTCATCTTCTCTCAATATTCTTGGTGTCTCTTTCTCTTCTACTCTCTCTTGGAAGGACCATATTACCAATCTTGCTAAACCAGCCTCCCAGAAGCTGGGTGTGCTCAACCGCCTCAAAGGGTTCTTTACCCTTGCACAGCTTCTTTCTCTGTACAGGGGCAAAGTGCGTCCTTGTATTGAGTATTGTTCAAATGTGTGGGGAGGATCCTCTCACACTGCACTTCTAGACAAAGTAGAAAGGAAAGCCTTTCGTATCATTAACTTCCGCTCACTCACCAATTCTCTGCAACCTCCCTCTCTTCGCCGCAATGTTGCATCTCTCTTGCTTTTCTATCGCTACTACAATAGATCAGTGTTCCTCAGAGCTCGATCTCCCAGTGTATACCACCTCCTCTACGTAGGGTACGTAATACCCGTCTTGCAATACAATCCCACCCCTACTCTATGCAACTCTCCAACTCAGGAGTAAAACAATACTCCCAACCCTTCTCTTTCATTAATCGATTTTAGGAGTATGGTTGGTTGTTGGAAGGAACATAATAATTGATATTGGTTCAGGAGTAATTTATCGAGAGGACTTCCCTAAGTGGTTAAGGCCCCATTAATTGCTCTTTCCATTCACATATGCATAACCTACGTGAGTTGCAGTTGGGATGTGTGTACATGCTTAGATTGATATGCAGGATTCGAAGTTGCATAATAAATCATAGGCAGTGTCCACCAACCTTTAACTGTCTTCGTGGTGCGATGTATAAGGTGTTGATTTTCGGTGTGAGCATCCTGGGTTCGAATCCACGGACTGCCACATGTGTTTGTAAATTTCATTAATCGATTTTAGGAGTATGGTTGGTTGTTGGAAGGAACATAATAATTCAACAGATGAGCTCTGGAACTCTTTCAAAAAAACAGTCTTTCCCTCTTCCTATGACTTAAATTGCTTCAAACTCTGTGTGTCCAGGCATTTTGGCTCGAACGTCCCTTGATGTTGGCCCTGTCACTCTTTCAACTCTGGGGGAGGCACCCGCTACAGGCAGTTCTTCCTTTTGTCTCCCTCAATCACATAGAAGAAAAAAATATGCTGTTAGTGAGCATTACCTGACAGTTATTATGGTGTTGATGACGTTATGTAACATGCAGTGAAGAATTTTAAACTTATATACAACTACTTGTTCATAAATAATGTTCCCAAAACTAATTCGTAATGAGCAGTAGATTCCCTCCTTCATTACCTGAAACGTCTCTCTCTCTCTCTCTCTCTCTTGGTTATCAGATGTATACAGTTTGTTGAAAGTAACACTAAGGGAGGTGTGGTGGAGTGGTCTTGCCACTGGACTGGTAATCCAATGGGCCCGGGTTTGAATCCCGATTTGTCAATGGGAAGATATTATTGGGATGGAAATTGTGATGTACTGTACCTAGTATCAGTGCAATGCCACAAAGCCCACGGAAACGCCAAATAAATACCCTCATTGTTCCCCGATTAAATAGCACTGTATGAATATTCCCATATTCAAAATATGCTATAGGGGGCCAATGCCTGCTGAGTTCACTGCTCAATAAGTGGCATTCTGAGAGTGAGGGTCCGAGTCTAGGAGGTGAGACAGTGAAGCACTGGAGCGAGGCAACTTCAGAAATAGGGCTGCTTCGGGCAGTGAGTGTGCAATTAAGCCCCATGCACACTGTGAAGGCAAGATGGCAGGGGCTGGTTGCAGCTAAAAGTGCTTCACATGTGTCACCCCCTAGACTGGAATGAGACCTCACGGGCTTCACCGTTCAATGATTAGCGGTTGAATGTACAGTACAGGCTCTCAGTCTATGCCCGAGAGGGAGTAGTTGGAATATAGAAAAATTACTAAAAATAATAATAATAATTTATGTTAATTAATCACATTATGGAATAAATTAATTAATATGATGAGAATTTGAGAAGCAAATATTTTGAAGTAGCATCACGAAGTAACGTACATTATATAGCTGGGCCATACCATATATAATCATCCACCTTCCTCTCCCTCTCCGAGCTCGGTCTTTATGTTTCTATCCTACTGGTCGCTAAGGGATGGAGGGAGGTAAGGGTGTGGATGTGGCCACCGATGGGTGAAGAGGTGGGTGGATGTGGAGGTGGAGGTGGGGAAGTTGTGGTGGGATTATTTAGACTGATAAATGAATGTATAATAACTAAATTTAGGATATTTCAGTATATTGTATGTTAATATTTTGGTTAGTATCAACTTTAGCCCAAGAAAGGCAAGTGTCCTCATTAGAGGTTTTGTTGGGCGAAGGCGAGGGTCCTCTTAAAATCCAAGGCATAAAAACAACCTTTCAAAACACCCCACTGGTACTCAAAACAGAGCAATATAAGATTAGGTGAGATAATTCCCCTCCATACCTACTATCACTCCTGCACATATGTCCCAACCCCTCTTCCTCAATTATCAGATATTTTCCCTATAATTCTCAATATTTATTGATTATTTTCACGCAAGGAAGGCTGGGAAAGAGGGATGAGGATGGGGGGGGGAGTCTTTCTCCGACCCTCTAGCCAGTCTGAGACATCCCCTATCTGTCTCAGTAGCATACTAAACAGGAGAGGGAGAGGGATGTATGTCTCTCGCCGGTCCGGCTCAGCTTGCGACCGCAGGGCTAAAATATAAGTTTGTCTTCAATGTTCATATGTTCATGTTAAAAGTAAACTACCTGTAGGTGCATATGACGATTTTCGTCAGAAGTGAAGCAAATAACTTCGCACAGCGGGCACTTTGAAACATCATAGAGTTATATTGTGGAACAAAGTGAAAAGACACAAACATAAGAAAATTGGAGTGCAGAAAGCCGATTGGCTCAAACAAGGCAGATCCCTCTCACACCCAACCCTAATTATAAGGCCTAATTATAAGACCTTATAACGCCCAGCTCAATAACACCATTAGGACTGACCTCACCGAAACGGTCAGAGGTCAGAAAACGGGGGTCTACAGAGCCCCGATTGGCCCACACCAGACAGATCCCCCTCACACCGAACCCATCTCGTCCATATGCCTATCTAATTTTATCTTAAAGCTCTCTATCATTCTTGATCCCACTATAACACTTGGTAGCTTATTCCACCTATCTATAACTCTGTTACCAAACCAATATTTGCCTATATCCTTTCTGAAACTAAATTGATCTAATTTGAAACCATTTGTTCGAGTTCTTTCGCTATCACTGAGCTTTAGTACATTTTTCATGTCCCCTTTATTAATCCCAGTAACCCACTTGAATACCTCTATCATATCCCCTCTAACTCTGCGTCTCTCTAACGAATGTAAGCGTAATTTCTTCAACCTTTCTTCATACGGAAGATTTCTAATATGGATAATTATCCATAATTATAATTTTTGTCATTCTACGTTGTACTCTCTCAAATGAATCTATGTCCATTATGTAATAAGGACACCAACATTGAACAGCATAATCCATATAGGGTCTCACTAATGACAAGTAAAGTTTTAAGATAACATCAGCCGTTTTGTTACTCACACACCTAGAGATGAACCCGAGAATCCTGTTTGCCTTGTTACGAACGCTTATACACTGTTTTCTAGGCTTCAAATCATTGCTAACAAACACACCTAGATCTTTCTCACAATCTGAGTTTTCTAATTTCATATTAGCTAGTTTATATTTAACATTTGTATGCATCTTCCCTATCTTTAATACCTTGCATTTGTCAATGTTAAACTTTATCTGCCAATTTACTGACCATTCGTGTAAGGTATCTAGATCCCTTTGGAGGCACTCTATATCTCTATCTGAATCAATTGTTCTCCCCATTTTGGTATCGTCTGCAAATTTACTTATCCTACTAGTTATACATAAATCAAGGTTATTTATGTATATAACAAACAACAGAGGACCTAATACAATAGGCTAATTTTAAATTCAAAACTAATGTCTACTTCAACTCTAAAAAATCCAGGTTCAAGGAAACTAGTGATAAAATTATTAGTTTAATTAAATTAAGTGGAGGTGTGGCAGAGTGGTCTTGCCACTGGACTGGTAATCCAATGGACCCGGGTTCGAATCCCAATATGTCAATGGGAAGATATTATTGGAATGGAATTTGTGCTGTACCTAGTATCAGTGCATTACCACAGCACACCGAAATGCCAAAAAACTACCCTCATTGTCCCCTGATTAAAATAGAATTGTATGAATATTCCCATATTCAAAAATATGCTACAGGGGGGCAATGTCTAGTGAGTTAATTGCTCAATAGGTGGCTTTCTGAGAGTGAGGGTCCGGGTCTGTGGGGGTGAGACTGAAGCGCAGAGGCGGGGCGGCTTCAGAGATGGAGTTGCTTCGAGCCGTGAAGCTTCGCATGTCTCACTCCCTAGACTGGAGCAAGACCTCACGGGCCTCACCGTGTTCAGCGGTTGAGTGTAAAAGCTATCAGCCTATGCCCGAGAGTGAGTAGTTGGAATATAGAAGAAAAAAAAATATATATATATATATATAATATACACATATATGAAAGGCTCTTCGGGACAAGAATAATAATATTGTTATGCCCTGTTTTTCTACAGGATTAACTTGGGTGATGTGGGCTCTATCTGACTGGGTATATAAGGCTGCATGCACAATACAAGGTACGAGGAATAGAGAACACAAAATAAACACACGGTAACACGACACACGATCACGTTTATTTAAGTAGGTGAATAAAGAGCATGGAAAGATAGTAATACTCGTACAAAACAAATAATAGAAGGGAACTGCTAGCATTAGCGGATCTGGATGGAGCCTAGTCTCCCACTTCCAACGTTCAGGTATACTCTTCTGATCACGGGTTTAGTTAGCAAGTTTTATTATACTGGAAGACCTCAATGTATTTACGTATTCAATTTCACTAATTAGATCTCTTACTGGCAGGTCGTGCACCCAAGTAGCAGCTCAGTTAGAATTAGAAACGCGTATATTTTAGAACACGGAAATTCTAGTAACCTCAAGGGGGTACTGATCTAAGATTTATATTCTTATGGCAGAAATACGTAGAACACAAGTCAGTGGGCGAACGTTAGATATCACTAGGGTTTTAATATCTGAATAAGGTAATTACGAGAGTCAATGTCGCCTGTTAATTAATGAACACTGATACGCTTAGTACGTCCCAAATGGAATGGTTAAATATGAGTTACACTGGGCAAAGTTATAGCCACTTCATAGAAAAGTTAATAAGTGAATGTCGAACTAGTACTCTGACACGTTTGTACTAATAGAGTGAATCTTGAATATTATTTGTTGGTCTGGTCCTGGTTATCTTGCTTCCGGTGATGTTGGGGGCTAACGACTGGTTCCTCGGCCGTCCAGGTTGTCCAAATGTAGGAAGTTCTCAAGTCGGATCTCTTGACGATCGGTGCTGGCTACACACTTATATACCCACTAATTGGTGTGAAGGTTATAAGGTGCACGTCGGGACTTGTACATGGACAGATGCTTCTATTTGTCTTCTCTGCCACGGAGTCTGCCGGCTCTGGAATCTCTCAACTCAGGAACAACACAAGGGCAGAGCTAGAGGTTAACTTCAGGGCAGTGACCACTGGTTGGTGTCTAACTTTCAACTGATTTGACTGGGGGCGGGAGCTAGGTTTATAGGCTCGGTTCTGGACCCTGTAGGCAATAGGGATCTCGAGACTTATGGACTTATTTGAGCTCTCAATAGATATGGGGACTAGGTAAGAAGGTGATTACTGTTGTGGCACATGGCTATAGGAAGCCTTCATATTGTGATATAACTGAGCCTTGGTAAAAGGTACTATTTTGGCTATACTGGAAGTACTTATGGGAGGGAGACTGGATCTACTTTGCGGGGAGAACTGGGACAGCTGTGATAGGGGCGTCTCTCTCATATTGCTCAGTCTTCGTTCTATTGCATAGCTGAGGTGCTAATTTGACTATCCGAGTATGCAAAACAGGTGAATGGGTTATTGTGGGTAAAAAGAGGTGACTAAGGGGGTTAGACATGCATGGTTAGTTCATTGATAGGAAGAATTCCTAGGCTACCTGGCAATGACCCGGAAGTCAAAACAGGGGTCAGGTATACCTCCGCGGGGGTGGGGGTCTCCCTCCTCGGGTGGGTAAAAAGGGGTAGCCGGGCGCTCTTTCTCTGGGATGGTCGTCCGGCGGCTGTGGCTAGGGGCTTGCCATATCACCAGTGTTTGTAATAACCCTCTGTTTATGAGACAGATGCGGGTCTTCTTAATATCCAAACCGAAGGTGCCTTGGCTAGCTGGTTTTAATCGGTTGGTTGTTAATCGTATGATTTGCTGGATGTGGTGGAGACTGGTTGCTAACTCTGCCACATTTATCTGGAAATATGGCAATAGAAGTTAGTTACTGGTGAGGCGGCTAGCCTCGCACCGACGACCATTGGGTGCAGGGTTGTGAATAGGTTGTAAGAGAATAGATGGCATGCAAGGGGTTAGTAAAGTTCTAATTTTGTTCTGGCCTACTAAGGGAAAACAGGCTGGATAGGAGTACATATATAAAAGGTTGGAGAGCATTAGCAACGGAAAAATCAAGTATCTTCAAGAGGTCTGAGAGAGAGGCTAGGTCGGACAAGAGTTGAGAAGTGCGGGGTATTTTAATGAGAGGGGGGAAGCTCAGGGGGCTACAGGGAAATTTGACCCTAAGGTCTCTGGGCGTGGGGATGGCATTAGGCTGCAGTTGATATTGGAGTTTGAAAGGGCAGTGAAAGTACGTTAGCCAAATGCTACCGGGGAATGCAACTATGGGGTGGTATGTGAGTCTGGAAAAGATAGAATTATATGGACTGTGGGGCTGGGGGGGGGGGGGGGGGAGAAGGAGGTGAACTGTAGGTGTGTGCTTGACTGTGGGTAAAGTGGGGAAAAACATGGTATATTACTCTTCGTCAGTACGAGGGGTTATGGATACTATTAGTTGGCACGAGTTTTTGTACGTCTAGTTGTCCCTGGGAACTGCGTTTTCTATGCAATATATATACCAAGAAAAGCGGCAGTTCGTAGGGGTACTTCGTTATTGTCGAGGTACTTATGACAGATACTGGTAACAAGGTTATCTATACAATCTCTGGTTGGGGTAAGAATTACGTTATAGCATGGCGGCTAACATCTGTAGTCATGGCTGTCTAAGTCTTATGGGGGCAATGGTTCTATATCCTGGTGTACCCGTGGGTATCTTAATTTCTTATGAGTTTGGACATGTGGTTTTTAACATCTACTTCTCGGATGTAAGAACATACATAGATATATGGCTGTCTGATTTGTTGGCATTGGCTCAACTTAGGGACAGGGCATGGGTGTTTTTAATATGAATGTATATTCCTGTTCATCATCGTGTAGGTAGAATCGGGCGGGTAAGAGGTGTAGGACACGAAGTAAAATGGCGTAGTGTGGACTGTGGATACGCAGGAGGTAAGTGGAAGACGTATGACAATTTTGGAAAAGTAAATAGAAAAAGGTGAACACAATGGCGGATAAAGATACTTAACCTAAGGATTGAATACATAGATTTATGGGGGCGATGGGTCTTCAGAAACTTAGTCTGGCAAGACAAGGTATGTTAGGGTATGTTGATATTAATATCTTAAACTTAGGGACAGCATGGGTGTATTAACTTCTAAGGTATATAACATCTACTTATCGGATGTAAGAACATACATAGATATATGGCTGTCTGATTTGTTGGCATTGGCTCAACCTAGGGACAGGGCATGGGTGTTTTTAATATAAATGTATATTCCTGTTCATCATCATTGTAGTTAGAAGTGTAGGATACGAGGGGGTAGTGTACGTGAGGTGTGGAAAATGGTCAGTTTAGAAGGGGTAGGTAGGTGCGGCTTGGAGCTGCTTAGCCCTGCGGGCTTGGGCCTGTCTGAATTGACTGGCTCGGTCAGCTGGTCCTTTCGTTCTGTGGACCTTTCTTTCGGGTGTTTCTGTGTGGTGTTTGCTCGTGGCTTCTGTGGTGGGCTTCTCGTTCTGGGGCATTTTAAATATAAAATACACTAAGATTTGGCTTAACAACAAAAAGAATAATTCACCAAAAATATGTAAGTGAAAAATAAATAAGTGTATACATCTACTGAATCACTGCAATGTTTAAAATAGTTTAATCACCCACGAATTAATATTTTCTCAAGATCACTGGAAATGGTTAATATATGTTTAATAACTTATAGCAATGCACCACGTTAATAGAAGCAATACAAGTAACAAATACAATTATTTAAATGAGAAATAAGCTCTAAAATGACACTTGAGAAGATATTCCTTCTTAACCCTTAACTGGCCTTAAGTCGGGCTCCTATTTGCAGCAAGTTAGGAGCATTATTAAGGCTTTTAACCTAAGAAGTGCGCATGGGGTAATTAGAAACGTCTGCCTGTGCTGACGTATTTGAGCTGTTTCCATCACTAAAATATTCATTTTACCATATATAGCATTAATACTTATCCATACGCGCCTATTATGGGTTGATTATAAAGGTATTAACCTGAAACAAAAATAAAACGAGTGAAAACAGCGTTTGGATGGTCAAAATCGGAGATACAGGCCGCGAGTTATATAATGTATGGGTGAGGCAACCTGCTTTCCCGCCAATTTCCCCCAAGGCCACTGAGACACAGTCTATCGATACTCTCTCTCTCTCTCTTGCACTCGCTTGCTAACAGTGATGACAAGGCCCTGCTTGCAACTCGCTAATGTTAGCACGAAAATATACCTCAGAATAAAGGAATAACAGGGAAAATAGGTGATAACTGAAAGAGGGGAGGAAAGTGGGGAAGGAGGGGAGGTAGAGGAGTGATATTTTGCATGGCCCAGGGGCAATTATTTTTTTTTTTTTCGATGTTTAAAGTTGATTTTTTTGTTCTCTGACTCTAAAGAGTCTTCCCGCAGTTCCCGGGTTAAAGGGTTAAAATCAAGTGCAAATGGCCGGGAGTGCAGCAGGCCACACGCCCGACACCCAGGGCTTACCGCCGCCCACTGACTCATGCTCCCTCTGTTCTCGAGAGGCCGGCAGTGTTGCCAGTAGTGAGCGTAGCGTGAAAAAATATGCCGCTATACGCTAAACTCCCATGTTAGTGGTACCACTGCGTGAGAACGACGAGTGCTACGTAGCTCGTTCTGGTCTCATTTTGAAGCTTTTAGCGCCTAGTTTTTGACTGAATACATTTCTTTTCATGCAGATACTTGATTGATCATTCAGGAGGGCCTGAATATGACCAAAATAGCCCAAAACCCCTGCTAGACAAGGGTTAAAATACAATTATGAGGTATAACTATTAATATTGTTGGATACTAATCACAAATTAATTCAATGCTTTCCAATAATAATTAAAACACTCAAAAGGAAATAAAGAAACAATATTAATTTTCAGACACTCAATAATAATGAATTATAAACTTATAACTAGTACACCAAATATCACTGAGAATAATAAGTAGGCTATAATATGCGACACTTATATACAGGGCTTAAAAACGAAATTATTTTTCAAACGGTTTGTTCCGATCAGAAACAGTATTATTAAAGTTTCGTTTTTGGTTCTTCCTCCAAACATAACGTTCCTGAACCGGTTAGAAAGAAATTAAAACCGGTTAGAACGTTATTCTCAAACCATGTATTGAATATGCTATTAGCCCTAATAAATAAAAATGCCTATACATGACTACATTCTTATAGATGGTAATAAAACCATACATTTCATGGTGCACAGTATCCAACAAAATCAAACCCTTAGATGTCGTTAGAACTATATTATTATACAACTTAAATAAGGCAACACATTTACATATACAATACAGGAAGCGTAGTGTAGGAGTATGCAATCTCAGTTGCCGTAAAGATATGAATCACTAAATTATTTATTAATATTATATATGGCAAAAAATATAATAATTAGTAATATCACCAACCCACTAATTAAATAAACCTAATCAATGAAATCAATGAATACATGTGATACTCCAAGGACTCGAACTTAGGACACTCACACCGAAAATTGGCGCACCAAGCACTAGATTATGAACACAGTTAAAAGTTTAAGCACATACTCATGATATATTATCCATTTTCGAATACTGGATATTAATCTAAGCATGTTCTTAAACCCAACTGCAGTATCATAGCTCAATGATTGCACGGATGGAAGGTGTAATATAATAAGGGAACGTGATGCATAGAGAGAGAGAGAGAGAGCATGATAAATCCTCCTTGAATTGAAGAATGCTTGCAGATAAAAGATGGATTTACTTAAATAATTTGGCTACTGGAAGTGAAACTGGATTATTGACTAAATATGGCATGGAACGAAAAAATAACGTTATTAACCGGTTACAGGGATTTTAAGATAGCGTTTTTGCTCCGGAACAGTAATATGATAACGTTTTTGTTTCCGTTTTTGTTCCGAGCATAATTTCGTTCGTTTCGGTTTTCGTTTTCGTTCCCTTAAACCGTTTCAAAGCCCTGCTTATATAATCAACTCCTCGATCATAGGTAAAAGATGCAGACTGCTATATCTTTGATGGTAGCCAGGAGAGATGATAATTGTTTCACTACACTACGGTACTATAAAGTAACTATGTACAGGCAGGAGACAGAGAGGCAGAGACGTGATGCTAGCAGCTGGTATATCTGGAGTCCTAGTGACAAGGTGCGTCGCCCTTATATAGGACTCACAGTAGCCAGAAAGTTCGACAACGCTCGCGATCAAGCCAGACAGAGCGGCACCATCTCCAAACAGGAAGCTAACACGCGAGATGATGCAATCTCCACTCACACGAAGAAATCAAGTGACTCTCTCTAAACACTCATATTAACTCTATCACTATTGTACTTATTGTATTTATTTTATTGTTGTAGCTCACATTACATAACAATAGTTTCGCCTTTTACAAGTTAAAAGATGATGTTCATGTAACTATGCATTAGGGATAATATTAGGAATATTATATGCACATTAGCTAGATAATAATATAGCTTGTCAGTTGAATGAATGGTTTAGCAAAAACAAAATTAGATAGTCATATGAGGGTTTCCCAACAAGTATTACTGGGATCATAATTATTAGTATCTGTGTTATTAACTTCAACTATTTACAGTGGAATTATATTATTCATATAAAATAGCTTCAAATGTGTGTGTGTGTGTGTGTGTGTGTGTGTGTGTGTGTATGCTTAACTCATAAGCTGCGCAGCTATGGTATTTGAAAGTAACCCGCCATGCGAAGGTTTTCTCATTCATTCCTGACTAAAAGCGTCAATTTACCATATATAAAATTAATACCTATCCATATGCACCTTTTACTTTTAATATGAACATAAGATAATTGGAAAGCAATAAAACAAGCGGTAACAGCAATTGGCTGGTGAAAATCGTATATTTTAGCCCCACGGTTGTAATCTGACCTTGAGCGGCGAGAGAAAAACACCTTCACTCTCTCTTGTCTAGGATGGTAATGAGCACAAGGGGAGCTTTCAGACTGGCTTAAAGGGTCGGAGATACATTCCTCCATCCACCCCCCTCTCTCCCACGAAAATACTCGATAAATATCGGGAATAATAGGGAAAATACCTGATAATTGAGAAGGGGGGTTGGGACACAAGTGTAGGAGTGGTAGCAAGTAATGGATGGGAATTATCTCACCTAATCACAAATTGAGTGCCACTGGGGTGTTTTAAAAGTTTTTGTTTAGGCCTTGGATCTTAACCCTTTCGCTGCGGGTGACGTTCTGGAATGGTTTGGCAAGTTACAGCAATTTCCAGGCTTTAAAAGCCTGTAAAAAACGTAAAAATCGAGTGTCAGTGGGTGGGAGCGTGAAGGGCCCACCTCCGACCCTCAGAGCACCGAGCGGCTCACTGAGCTAGGCTGTGTCTCGGGCGAGTCTCTCTCACGAGTGTAGCCAAGCGAGCAAGTGTTACATAATAGCGGGGTTCCCGCATTTCACTGGGACCACTGTGGGTGAACCAGACCACGTACACGGTCCGTTCTGGTGTCATTTTGAAGCTATTTTCGCCTAGCTTTCGGCAGAATACACTTCATTTAATGCAGATGCTTGATTTATCATTCAGGAGTGCCTGAATATGCCGTAAATAGCCCAAACATAGCCACAGCCAAAGGGTTAAGACTCTGGCTGCATTCGCCCAGTAGAACCTCTTAACCCAGGAGCTGCGGGAAGACTCTTAACCAAACAAGTGCGCATGGGGGTAATTGAAAACGTCCCCCTGTGCTGACGTATTTGAGGTGTTTCCGTCACTAAAATATTCATTGTACCATTAATAGCATTAATAATTATCCATATGCACCTATTATGGGTTGATTATAAAGGTATTAACCTGAAACAACAATAAAACGAGTGAAAACAGCGTTTGGATGGTCAAAATCGGAGATATAGCCCGCGAGTTGTATAATGTATGGGTGAGGCAAACTGCTTTCCCGCCAATTTCCCCCAAGGCCACTGAGACACAGTCGATCGATACTCTCTCTCTCTCTCTTGCACTCGCTTGCCATCAGTGATGACAACACCCTGCTTGCAACTCGCTAATGTTAGCACGAAAATATACCTCAGAATAAGGGAATAATAGGGAAAATAGGTGATAACTGAAGGAGAGGAGGAAAGTGGGGAAGGAGGGGAGGTAGAGGACTGAGATTTTGCATGGCCCAGGGGCCAAAAAAAAATAAAAAAATAAAAAAATAAAAATAAATTTTTTTTTTTTTTCGATGTCAAAAGTTGATTTTTTATTTTACTTACTCTCAAGAGTCTTCCCGCAGTCCGCCGGGGGAACTCTTAAGAGTCTCCCTGCAGCTCCCGGGTTAAGAGTTTCCCCGGGCGACTGCGGGAAGACTCTTAAGATCCTGGGCCTAAAAAAATCCATTTAAAACACCCCAAAAAAACTTGAACCCTTTTTTTTTTTTTTTTTGCCCCTGGGCCATGCCAAATATCACTCCTCCACATCCCCCCCTTCCCCCCTCCCCCCCCCCCCCCCCTCCTTCAATTATCACCTATTTTCCCTGTTATTCCCTTATTCTGTGGTCTATTTTCGTGCTAACATTAGCGAGTTGCTAGCAGGGCGTTGTCATCAGTGTTACCAAGCGTGGGAATTAGGGGAGAAGTCAGGAAGAGAATTGAGTGGTACCTCCAGTGTCTCTCGAAGCTTCGTGAGTGGAAGGTTGGCTCACACTCACTCACACACACACTCTCGCTTTCATTTCGCGATGTTGACCAGCCAAACACTGTTTCCACTTGTTTTATTGTTGTAACTGGTTAATATCTTCATATTAATGGTAAAATAGGCCCATATGAATAAGTATTAACGATATTTATGGTAAAATAACGATGTTAGTGATAGGAACAGCTCAAATATGTGCGCACAGGCGTGTGGTGTCTCATACCCCCCATGCGCAGCCGAGAGGTTGAGTCTGGGTGCAGTACAGAGGTTAACCCATGGGATCTGGGAGGCCTCATATGAGGCGAAAATAAATTTTGGTTAGGAATCCGGGAGGTCTCATGAGGCTAAATCAAAATCAAAGGGTTTAAATCGCGCGGGCGGATTTTTATTTGTGTGTGGGCTACCGCAGCGCCACCAAGCACAAACTAACAGGCAGCATCAGTTCTTATCGTGCATCCAAGATGGATGGAGGTAATCCAAAATAAATCGCTGTGTCCGAATCGACGCCCACCGCCGCGTCCCGTACGCCTAACAAAAGCAAGGCTAAAACGACCAAGAAAACAGTGCTAAGTCCCGGTGGTGTTGCACAGAATCTGGAAGAGCTAAGCGAATATAGTGAACTGAGTGAATATAGTGAACTGAGTGAACTTGGGAGTGACTTTGACGAAGAACAAGTGGTTAGTGAAAATGAGGGTGAAGTGGCAGATGGATTAGAGTTTCTGGGCTTTATTAGTACCGATGAGGACGATCATGACGAGGATGATGACGATGGTGAATGCTGTGCTCGTGAATATAGTGAACTGAGTTAACTTGGGAGTGACTTTGACGATGAAGTGGTTAGTGAAGATGCGGGCGACCCCGGCATCGGCTGTCGGCACGCCTTCTCCTTCCAGTAACAATATAACAATATAACAATATAACAATATGGGAAAGTGAAAGAGACACAAAAATATGTAATAATAACTAAATTGTATTGAAATAATTACAAGTGTAAATTACGCTACCGTACGGTACCGTACGCTTGCCTAGCCTAGCCTAGCCTAGTAAGTGCAAGTGACACACAAATGTATAACAAGTAATAATAACTCAATAATAACAGTGAGAGTGACAATAATTCATAATAAGAAGAGTAATAACAGTGAAAGTGCCGAAAATATCTTATAAAAAGTTTCACATAACTCAATAATGGTTGTAAAAGTAATAAATGACACAATAACTATGACATTATCTCCATAGAATAATAATATCGTGTACCGGTACCAAAGCCACTGAAGCGGCGAGTGACTTAGTGCGTGCTAGCCAGGGTCGCGGCGAAGCGTTCGGACACAGGCATAAATACGCAGAAAAACACCTCCATTCCCATCATCATATCTCGGCAACCACTTGTCGTAGCGATGTCAACTCAACGCAAGTCTACAGACGAAGGTTGGTTCTACACCATACAATTTAGTTGATCGCTCTAGGTGGTCTTAATCAGTAGATGTCGATTAATGAAGATTGCCATTTTTCAGATATATCCCCGGACAGAGCGATAGGCCTCATATGAGGGCTCCAGGATCCGGGGGGTTAACCCGGGAGCTGCGGGAAGACTCTTAAGAGTTCCCCCGGCGGACTGCGGGAAGACTCTCTGGAGTAAGTAAAACTAAAAATCAACTTTTTACATCGAAAAAAAAATATTTTTTTTATTTTTATTTTTTTATTTTTTTATTTTTGTTTGGCCCCTGGGCCATGCAAAATCTCAGTCCTCTACCTCCCTTCCTTCCCCACTTTCCTCCTATTCCTCAGTTATCACCTATTTTCCCTATTATTCCCTTAATTCTGAGGTATATTTTCGTGCTAACATTAGCGAGTTGCAAGCAGGGTGTTGTCATCACTGATGGCCATCGAGTGCAAGAGAGAGAGAGAGAGAGAGAGTATCGATCGACTGTGTCGCAGTGGCCTTGGGGAAAATTGGCGGGAAGGTAGCTTGCCTCACCCATACATTATACAACTCGCGGGCTATATCTCCGATTTTGACCATCCAAACGCTGTTTTCACTCGTTTTATTGTTGTTTCAGGTTAATACCTTTATAATCAACCCATAATAGGCGCATATGGATAATTATTAATGCTATTAATGGTACAATGAATATTTTAGTGACGAAAAACCTCAAATACGTCAGCACAGGGGGACGTTTTCATTTACCCCCGTGCGCACTTCAGAGGTTAAAGGGCGATCGAGACACGAATGCATATAGGTTTCGTGTTCGTGGACGGGTGGAAAATTATAAAGCTAAATTGATTTATTTACTATATATTCCATTTCTTTTTATTGTATCACTTTTCATACTGACATGTTCTGACTTACTCTTTACTTTGCATTAGTTTTGCACGATTATTCAACATATTAACTAAATTGGATTAAATATAGTTTCATGTTTATATGAATGATGCATTAGGCTCCCTTTGGATGCTCCCATGTTCACTTGTTTATATAAAACATGATATATTTCAACAATGACCCTGTATATTAATTTGATCATACTGCTTATCATGGCACCAATATAGTTTATGCTTCCTCATACAACTTTGGCTAATCATTGCACGCAAATCTTGATGGCATAATATCATATTTCATGAACTGGCTAATCTGATCTATCTATCTATCTATCTACCTATCTATCTATTGCCAGACGACCGTAACCCCCCGAGAGGTGGTGGACTCAAAAGTATCACCTTCATTTACTTCTATATGTCGAGGCAACT
>JBAKBP010028369.1:0-28705 GCA_037953745.1 Lithodes maja
CTGACCGCCTCAATTGGAATGAAAGTGTGTGTGGTATGTATCAATGTAAATTATATTTTTTCACCAACCAACTTTACTTCTAAACTCAATTAATTAAATCAACAAATACATGTGGCACTCCAAGGACTCGAGCCTAGGATACTCACACCGAAATTCCGCGCATTTATGCATTACGCTATCAAGACAGTTAAAGAAATATACACAAGCATACGATTGATTATGCAGTTTCGAATCCTGCATATTATCTGAGCATGTACATACATTCCAACTGCACTATGGTAACCTAATGTATAGGACGAATGGAAGGAGTAATTAATGGGACACTTAACCCATATAAACAACCCACCTACTACCAGAAGAGAGAACACCCCATACAGGTCGCTAAGCCGGAGTGGGGTAGTGACAATGGGCTCCGAACCAGGTGGCGTCAGGCAGTGAGTCGCGTTCACCAGTTGCGAACGAAGCCAGTGGTTGATCAGTCCATGTTCAGTCAGTCGCCGCACACTGAAGGGGGAGGATTTATTTTTTTACAATTTGATAACTTTTTCAAGCTCTCTGGATGCATAAATAATCAAAATGACTAATGTGTTCTATTATGAATGCCAAAACAGTGAAAGTTTCTAAAATATGTTTAAATTAAAACTCCTATAATGTTGTTGTTGTTGTTGTTCTTCTTCTTGTTTCATAGGCTGTCTGACCAAACAGCCCCAAGGTCCCGAGCAATGATAAGACCATAACCAAACTCCCCCACAGAACCCTCCCTGCTTACCACTAAGAAAGCCCAGGTGACCAAAGCCGCTCCCAGGTGAGGAGCCGAGGAGGGTGCGGAAACACCCGGGACACCGAAGCCCCACCCAAGGCCCTTGCCCCTTAACAATTATGAAGGGAAAGTTGAGGGTCAAAGGAAAAATGTGACACTTTGGCTCCCAGTCTGGCCAACCTCTAGGTTGGCAGTAGGGAGGTCAATCCACGGAAGAGACGCCGTCACTTGAGATCTAGAAAATATATAAGTAAAAGGAACAGTCAGAATAAGATATGGGAATAGCAGAGAAAGCTCAACTCTCACTCTGATAGACCAGCCCATCACCACTAAATTACTTGTAATTGCATATTGTAAGGGATACAAAGGAAATAAAGAAAATACCTCAATTAACCAGACATACCTCAGCTCACCAGCCAATACTCTGGGGAACACAACTCTGCAAGCATTGAAAAGTGGGCGTAGTTTCTTGTAATTTCGAAGAAAAAAAAAACACTAAAAAAACATTATATTGCACACATGATTTTGACAGTGCAGCTAATATGATAATTAATAATGATAATGCAAATTAGATATTGATAACAACACTATTAGAACAAATAAAAAAACAAAACAATTATAAAAACAATAAATAAATAAAAAAACAAAAATTAAACCACACATTTAAAGAAAAACAATTACTCATATAATGAAAACAAATATATATATATATATATATATATATATATATATATATATATATATATACAGTATATAAATAAAACAGTATTTTAGCTTACATGGGGTCGACCCGGTGCCTGAGGGTGGAGTTCTTGGGGAAGCCTAGACTTAACATCAAACTCATGATCACTTCCCGGGTCAGCCATAGGGGGCACTGAGAGTTCTGGGTGTTGGGGGGGGGGGGGGGGGAAGAGATAGATAGAGAGTTAGCTATATGCATAGATAGATAGTTAGATAGAGATAGATAGTTAGATAGATAGAGGCACTGAGTTTTTTTAAATATGGTTTTTGACAGCAAGCTAAATTTGTAAATTTTTTGATAGAAAAATGTGTCCGGCGAAGCCGGATTTCTTCATACAATGCTGGCTCGCTATCGCTCGCCAAGAAAAATCGACACCTGGATGGTGATAAAATGTGTTAAAACAGTAGGCTGAATGGGGCTGAATGGATACAACCCAGAGAGAGGGAGAAAAGGAGATAGATAGATAGACATAGATAGGTATAACTCATAATCACTGGAAATTCCCGGCGCGACCGAAGCCACTCCAAGGACCCGTGCCCCCAGGGGGGGGGGGGGGGGGGGGGCAGGGGATAGCTGTGACAGTTTGGCTCCCGAAACTGCTCCCCCCGGCCGGCATCCGGTTGTCCTCCACTGGTCGATTGATCTTGTCTCCGGCCGTGGAGGGTCGGCAGCCATCCGCGGTTGGCAGCTCCGGGAGGTGGTCCCACGGCGTAGACGCCGCCACATCAAGGGGGGATGGTTCATTTGTTGGTCGATTATGTTTTTCATTTATTAATAATTTTTCTAGTGTCCTCCCTAGAACTCAATCACACTTAAAATAAACATCCATTAGATCCCCCTTCTAGATTAATTTGTACATTTTTCGGTAGAAAAATTTCCCAGCCGAAGGCCGGTTCTTCCAACATTACAGGCTCCCTATCGTTCGCCAGGGAAAAAATAGACACCTAAATAGCACGAAAGGTCTAAATATTGACGAAGAAATTGGGCGAAAGGTCTTAAAATGGACTAACTAATGGGCCAAACATCTGAAAATCTGAAAAACAATGGGGCTAAGCATGAAGGAGAAAGTGGTTCAGAAAACCAGCCCATCCCCCCTTAACATTATTCCAGCTACTATTAGACATATTTATTCACTATACTGTACCAGAGGGTATTACTATAAATGTACAGTTGGCCGCACATATTCCATTTCTCAACCATCCCAGCTAATCGTAACTTGGCAGAGCCCCCCAACCCCCCTCCCTCATTCCACCTCCTACCAATAGTGGAAGGGAAGGAGGTGGAGCGAGGGAGGGGGGTTGGGGAAGTGGGTGCAGCGCTGCCAAATCACGATCCCAATAGAATAGACTATGTGCGGCAAACTGTACCCTCCAGTACCAGAATTGTGGCAAAAATGGCTTCAGAGTCAAGAGAGAATACCCTCTCACCCTGAAAGTTGGAGGAATACTGTCCCAGCTATAGTCTATTCGCTGTAAGTAGGTGAGAAATCATAACCTCTAACCTCTGTAACTAAAAAACGACTAGAGTAATCGAGCTAATATGTCTACCATTTGGGAAGAGTCAGTCAGGGAATAGATGTGGAGATTTACAGCCAATTTGCTCTAGCCCTTTTTGAGTTACAGAGGTTAGAGGTCATGATTTCTCACCTACTCACAGCGAATAGACTATAGCTCCCACAGGCTTGGATACAGGCTGAAAAGTGTTGCCAAGGTCTCAGAGCAGTGTGTATAAATCACGGTACCTGATACCGCTCGATACGGGCAGTTACAATTAATAGGCTGCGAATGCTCTCACTTCTCACTTAACCCTTTTTACTACCACAGACACTTCGTAAACCGCATAAAATAGTCTAAATATAGCTAGAGTAAAGGTAAATATACATCACCGATACAGCAAGGGTTAACCCTCTCACGTTCTTGACGCAATTTTGAGCCTATTAGGGATACTTTAAAGCCTTTGTTACCATCAGGGGTATTTAGAAACCTTTAGTTTGGTTACGTCAACCTCTGCAGTTGTCTTTGAGTTAGCTGTGGGCAGAAAACTAATTTTGGAGAGGTAATTATAAGAGAGAGAGAACTCTATTTAGTATTGCTAATCTGGCAACCTCTGCGTCATAAAAACGTGAAAGGGTTAACATAGTTGTAGGTAACAAACAAAAGGGAAAGCTATAGGTAACAAACAAAGAATGGCGTAGGTAATAATATAAATCTTGTTGAGTGTACCTTGGAGAAAGTAGAATGTAGCAAGCTCTGGATGGTGACCTTGTCGACAATGATGGCATGTCCCTCGAACAGGATTAACCTCGCCCCCTCCTCGTAGGTCCATGCAGCCTTGGCCATACGCTGATACCCCACACCGAACAGCGACTCCGGGGGCGCCTCCTACGGTAATAGAGGTGTAGGGCGTCACAGGTCGGTAAATAGGTCGGTAAAACACTTTGGGAAGCTGACCCTTAATTAATAACGGTCATAGCACATTTATACATTCATAAAACCCAATTCAACATACCATTTATCCATCAGAAACTTACATTATTATTGCATTTCTGATTAATATCAGTGTTAATGGCTCCAACTTCCTTATAGCCTGAAACTCGCAAGTGGTCAATTAGATTACAGATTTTATGAGAAACGCTAAAAGCCTCACTTATATTTTGCACTGGATATTTTCAAGGTCATAATATTTTGTACTTGTAATAGTGGATTGAGAAGCAATGTGGAAGATGCTAACCCCTTCTGTACCGCGACGTCTTTCTAACTATATTCTGGCTACTATTAGACGATATGAGATGAGAATGGTGAGATGGATGTGTGGGGCCAGGCTACAGGATAGAATAACAAATGTTGAGCTGAGGAAACGTTTAGGTATAAAGAGTATTAGCGAGGTGATGTGTACAAGTAGACTGGGATGGTATGGACATGTGGAGAGAATGGATGAACAAAATTGGGTGAAAAAATGCAGGTCTGTGATTGTGGAGGGAGCTGCGCCAAGGGGTGGACCGAGGAAGACCTG
Organism: Lithodes maja; assembly: GCA_037953745.1. Taxonomy (NCBI): domain Eukaryota; kingdom Metazoa; phylum Arthropoda; class Malacostraca; order Decapoda; family Lithodidae; genus Lithodes; species Lithodes maja. The sequence goes on from JBAKBP010028369.1 coordinate 4,515, forward strand.
GGATCGGACTATACGCGCCGATCTCAAATCCAAGAACTTGACAAGTGAAGCAGCCCTTAACAGGGTTGCCTGGAACGCCACCATTAGGACAAGAGACTGAAACTGCACGTATGTGTGGAACACTCAGTCTTAAAATGTTATGTATATTATTCAGTTTAAAAAGGGCTTTCAGCAATCAACAGGCTTCGAACTATCTCACTTAACCCCTTTTACTACCACAGGCCCTGCTTAAACTGCATGAAATCGTCTAAATATAGCTATAATAAAATTAAAAAGACGTCGCCGGTACAGAAGAGGTTAATAAAATTGGAGGAAATTTGTTAAAAACAATCAAGTTTTTATGAAGAGAGCAGAGCGTGTGTTATAGTAGGAAATAATGAGTTGAGTGAGTGGTTCGAGGTAAATGTAGCTCTGCGACAGGGTTGTGTAATGTCACCGTGGCTGTTTAAGGGGAGGCAGACCGTTTTTCTGGACCCTCTTCTCCCTAATGTTTAGCCCCACTAGTTTTGAGATTGTAAGACGTTTGGCCCATTAGTTTGGCGATTTTAATACCTTTCGCCCCATTTCGTTGTCAATTGAAAGACCTTTCTTACCATTTAGGTGTCTATTATTTCCTGGCGAGCGATAGAGAGCCTGCAATTTTAAGAGGAAGCGGCCTTCGGCCGGGACATTTATCTTGAAGAGGGGTCTAGGGAGTGTTTTTCTAAGCTTGATGGAGGTCTAGCGAAGAAACTAAGAAATAAAGGAATACTGTACTTGAATTGACACACCAAACAAACGGCCAGTCACCCCTTAACTCCCAACAAGCGGGCAGTGTTGTTTGCATCACCATAGCGCCTGGCGGGTATATTTACAGATAATGAGCTTCATTCCATGTTCTTTGTCATGCATAAGCAAGAGCCAGAGCGTAATAAAATTACATATCCGTGAAAGGGCGATAATAGAGCTTTCCAAAGACACCTGAATCATCCTTGTACAACCACGGGTTCTCTTGCAACAATCGTGCAACCGGAGCCGAAAGTACCCTAAAATTAGGTATTTTTCTCGATTTTATCCTTGTTGAGAGCAGTAGGGAGGCGGTGGCGAGATACAGTATGTCTCAGCGATGGCCACATAGTAGTGGCGAATGGTCCGAGGTCGCTTATCGTCCCCCCAACGCTCGGTTTCTCTCTCATAGCTCATAATGACCTCAGAATGGCACCCGTCATATGACGGGCGCCGCAGGGGTGGCCAATATTCTCTCTCCCGTCATATGTCGGGCAACACAAATTGAGGGTTAATGTATATATGGATGGTGTGGTAAGGGAGGTGAAATTGAGAACAATGGGTAGACGATTGGGTTTAGTAATGGTAGAGATTGGGAGTTGAACTAGTTTCTGTTTGCTGATGACACAGCATTGGTGGTGGATTCCGAGGAGAAACTGCAGCGAGTATTCAAAGAGTTTGGTGTGATATGTGGGAGGAGGAAGCTGAGGGTGAACGTCAAAAATGTAAAGAGATGGTGTATAATAGAGGTGCTCGTAGGGTGAATCTAGATGTGCGGATGGATGGGGAAAAACTGGAACAAGTGGAGTGTTTTTTATATATAGGAGGAATAATAAGCAGGGACGCTGCATGTCTGCCTGCTGAGACCGGAACTTCTCCGGGAGGTCAGGGGATTGCTGGAGTGCCCTTAGTGATCCCTGGTCTCTGGGTCTTCTCCTGGGCGACCTAGATGTGTGTGAATTTGTATTTTGAAAGACGGCACCGGTACTGAAATGGTTAAAACTCTTAACCTAGCGGCTGCGGCAATCCTCTCGAGAGGTTTTACTGGTGGGCTGCGATACTCCTCTCGGAAGAAGAGATGTCAAACGAGACAAAAACACTCCTAATGACAAAAATAAGAAGTCTGACTGTCAGGGTTTATGAGGTGAGCTTCTAATGATATTTACTGCCCACCATCTTGCCTCCACCCTGCTCCTCCCATTTCCTCCCTCCACCAGACTAATACGCACAGCCGCTCGTTGCCGATTTTGCACCACATTTTCAACTACAGACCACCATAATACCTCAACCACGCATTTTTTGGGTACTCATATATATATATATATATATATACATGGTTTAAATGCAGAATTGAATTTCCTACACGATGATGTGGTATCATTGCGTCTTGGAAGAGTCGCCAAAGCGGCCTAGGTCTAGCACAGGGCAATGGTGAGTCCTAGGGGGGTCTAGGCATTCCCTGGGTTAATGGGTTTCACAACATGGATTATAGCAAAATCGGAATACAACACGCACTATGGTTGGAAGCTAGAATTGAAGAAGTTCAGCAATAGAATTTTTGGAAACTTTATCACATATAAGATCTGTTCTACCGGTAACAAACTTCCCTTTAAAGTTGTAAATTGTCCTTCAGTAGAACAGTTTGAGGAGAGAGTAGATAGTGTTTTGTAAACCCTGCAAGGAGTCAGCACTCTGCACATTCTCTTTTCATTTTAAGTATCTCCCTGGCATGGACCGGAAGGACTTTGAGATATATAATTATCCTTGTAACCCTCTCATACTCACCTTAAAAGTATTGTAGATGAGTCCACCCCCAATGAGGACATAGGGCACCTCACTTTGCTGGGTCATCTCCTCCAGGTTATTGAAGGGCACGGTTATCTGAAAGAAAAAGAGAGAGAGAGAGAGAGAGAGAGAGAGAGAGAGAGAGAGAGAGAGAGAGAGAGAGAGAGAGAGAGAGAGAGAGAGAGACTCAAACAATATACTGCAGATACACAACAAATTATAAATATCTGTATTTTGGGAATTACGGACATAGTTAAGAGCTACTCTATTTTATTATAATGTACTCACGTATATGGTAATTTTATATACTTATTGGAAAACATAAAAAAATCCACAAATTTTGGTATGTGACTGAAAGCATGGGGATGGTAAGCACAATTTTTTAAATATATATATTGTAATAGTAGAAGTGCTGTTGATAGTTGTGGTGATGGTGACTAGTTGTATTGATGGTGACAGTCGCAGTGATGATAGCAGTAGTTATGATGGCGATAGTAGTCTTGATGATGGTAATCCATCGCAAAGTTGGATATGCCATTTTGATTTTGGGCAAAACGGCACTACTACTTTTTAATTTAGTTACCGGTAAACCATAAATTTTCTTTGATGTCTATTAAAGAAAACGAATATTTATAAATGGCTAACTAAATTATAATATATATGTCCTTAATAATGTATATTTAATTTAGCATAAATGCAAATAATAACAGCTAATTTTATTTTGTTATATATCAGAATGAATTTAGATACAAAAAACAACATTAAGTATTGAGCAACACAAAAACAAGGAGCAATGTTGACAATTTATTTGAAAGTATCTGATCGCTCCAGAAAGAGGACTCATCATTGTTCTGGGGGTTGATTCATCAGCAGTGCATCACATCGAAGCTGCTCTGGTTCCCGAAGGGGCCTTTCCAGCTCACCACCGTCCTGGTAAGTGTAATAGTAGTGGTAGTGGTAGCATTAATACTATTATTATTAGTAGTAATAGGCTAGTAGGCTATTGTTAGTAGTGTAGAGGCCCCTCTGGTTCCAATCCAGCTGTGTCCTTCCGGCTAATCGCCGTCCTGGTTCCTCAATAGGCCACTCTGGTTCCTGTAGGGGCCTTTCCGGCTCATTGCCGTCCTGTTATCTGTAGTAGTAGTAGTGTAGAGGCCCCAGCTAATTGCCGTCCTGGTTCCTGAATAGGCCACTCTGGTTCCTTTTAGGGGCCTTTCCGGCACATTGCCGTCCTGATAACTATAGTAATAGTAGTAGCAGCAGCACAGGGGGGCCTGTGTCCTTCCGGCTAATCGCCGTCCTGGTTCCTCAATAGGCCACTCTGGTTCCTGTAGGGGCCTTTCCGGCTCATTGCCGTCCTGATATCTGTAGTAGTAGTAGTGTAGAGGCCCCTCTGGTTCCAGTAGTGTCCTTCCGGCTAATCGCCGACCTGGTTCCTGAATAGGCCACTCTAGTTCCTTTTAGGGGCCTTTCCGGCACATTGCCGTCCTGCTAACTGTAGTAATAGTAGTAGCAGCAGCACAGGGGGGCCTGTGTCCTTCCGGCTAATCGCCGTCCTGGTTCCTGAATAGGCCACTCTGGTTCCTGTAGGGGCCTTTCCGGCTCATTGCCGTCCTGATAACTGTGGTAGTAGTGTAGAGGACCCTCTGGTGCCTGTAGTGACCTTTCATAATTTCAACTCTGGTTATCTCTCGAATTATTAATTAATTTGAAGTTATGCAGGGGTGACTTCGCTACTGTCCGGGAGTGTAAAGTCACATATACAGTATATACAGAGCGAACCTTAAATAATTGCCCATAGGGATTTCCCATGTACTATTCATAGGGGTATAATGGGTTGGAGAGATGATGGTGATAATAGTACTGGCTCACCCACACCCCTAAAAATGCATGGAAAATCCCTATGGGCAATTATTTAAAAGGTTCGCTCTGTACTGTATATATACTGTATACAGTATATATACCGATATATATATATATATATATATATATATATATATATACTATATATAAATATACCGTATATTATATATACTGTATATATATTATATAAAATTAATATATACCATATATATATATATATATATATATATATATATATATATATATATACACCAGTAGGAAGAATAGGGACAATATGTTGCTGAGCTCCATCTTTATGAACTAATTTTCGGCCACAACCAGAGGCCATCTTCAGGTGTACATTATGATTCTAGTTACCAATTCTGAAGTCATTAGTTAAGATTACCCGAAAATCCACCGCTGGGTAATCTTAACTAATGACTTCAGAATTGGTAACTTGTTTAACGTAAAAGATCGGATACCGGATCTCATGTGCTCAAACATCGTGTATAAAATTTCATGTCCTGGTTGTCAGGCCAGGTACATAGGATCCACTGGACGATCCTTGAAAGTCAGGGTGTTTGAACACATGGGTAGGAGTGTGAGATCAAATAAATTGTTACAAACTGCTTCTTTTTCGGCCATTAGGAACCATGCACGCGAGGAAGACCATGCTTTTAGTATACAGGACTTTAAAGTAATTGCAAGATTCTATAGCCATTATGAAACATTGATCGGTGAAAAATTGCTCATTGATAAATTGAAACCGGAGTTGAACATTTCCAATAATTCATAGACTATTGAGCGATATAATTAATTTATTTTAGTTTTATTTTTTGTTTGTTTAGGGTTTAAGTTTGAATGATAGGTTAGGTAACGTAAACATGGTTTTCTTATTACTGTTCAGTCTTACTGTGGTTACTGTTTACTGAGGTGAAGGTAGTTCTCTTATGTATTACTGTTCAGTCTTACTGTGGTTGCTGTTTACTGAGGTGAAGGTAGTTCTCTTATGTATTACTGTTCAGTCTTACTGTGGTTGCTGTTTACTGAGGTGAAGGTAGTTCTCTTATGTATTTTATATTGGTTTTGGTGTTAATTCATATTGTATTAAACTTAGTTTTTAGATCCACTTTAATTTTAAATAACGCATTTTTTCATTGTCTAGGATCATAATTTACACCTGAAGATGGCCTCTGGTTGTGGCCGAAAATTAGTAATAAAGATGGAGCTCAGCAACATATTGTACCTATTCTTCCTACTGGTGTGGAGACTTCGGTGCCCTGGGCCGCCTACGGATGTTTTGGTTACTATATATATATATATACCAGTAATAATTAACCCGGGAGCTGCGGGAAGACTCTTAAGAGTTCCCCCGGCGGACTGCGGGAAGACTCTCCTGAGTAAGTAAAATTAAAAATCAACTTTTGACATCGAAAAAAAAAAAAAAAATATATTTTTATTTTTTTATTTTTTTATTTTTGTTTGGCCCCTGGGCCATGCAAAATCTCAGTCCTCTACCTCCCCTCCTTCCCCACTTTCCTCCTATCCTCAGTTATCACCTATTTTCCCTATTATTCCCTTATTCTGAGGTATATTTTCGTGCTAACATTAGCGAGTTGCAAGCAGGGTGTTGTCATCACTGATGGCCATCGAGTGCAAGAGAGAGAGAGAGAGTATCGATCGACTGTGTCGCAGTGGCCTTGGGAAAATTGGCGGGAAGGTAGCTTGCCTCACCCATACATTATACAACTCGCGGGCTATATCTCCGATTTTGACCATCCAAACGCTGTTTTCACTCGTTTTATTGTTGTTTCAGGTTAATACCTTTATAATCAACCCATAATAGGCGCATATGGATAATTATTAATGCTATTAATGGTACAATGAATATTTTAGTGACGAAAAACCTCAAATACGTCAGCACAGGGGGAGGTTTTCAATTACCCCCGTGCGCACTTTAGAGGTTAATAAGTAACTAACATAATGTCCCGCTAAAGGTAAAAAAAAAAAACAATATTTGCTGTAACCTTATACTTCTGGTGAGGACTGTACCTTAGGGTTAATGAATCATGTCCCAGCTGTCATTACGTTTGGCTTGCTCTGTGCTGTATTAAGGGGAGATGGGCCTTTTTTTGGTCTATTAATGAATTTATTCCTTTATTTCTTAGGTTCCTCGCTAGACCTCCATCACACTTGGAAAAACATCCATTAGATCCCCCTTCTATCGTTTGCCATGAAAAAATGGACACCTAAATAGCACGAAAGGTCTTAATATTGACAAAGAAATGGGGCGAAAGGTCTTAAAATCGACAAACTAATGGGGCAAACATCTTAAAATCTGAAAACTAATGGGGCTAATCATGAGAGCGAAAAGGGTCCAGAAAAGTGACCCATCTTCCCTTAATGTCAGTTAGATGTTGCATAAGGTGGATAAGTGTAGGAAAATGTTTGTATAATTCACTCGATAGGAAGAAATTAAGCTTAGATATTGCTGATACCAATTATAGATCAAAACATACGTGGTGCTGAGACATCACTTATTAGCGCCACTGTACAGTCTGCCTAATAAGTGATGTGTCGGAACCAAGTATACTGTATTTTGTTCTATAATTGGTATCCGCAATATCTAAACAAGATTTTTTCATTTCGAGTGAGGTATACAAACATATTCCTACAGTTACCCACCCTATTCAACATCTGACAGACATTAATACATCACAGAGAGAGCCTAACGTAATGACTGCTGAGACATGACTTATTAGCGCCACTGTACCTTCGGGATAATAAGCATGGCCTTAAGGTTGCTCCTGTAGACGTTAGCGATGATGAGGACGGAGAGTAGCCAAGCCCCGCCCATAGCCCGCCCAGTTACGCCCCCTGGGAACCACTTCATAGCTGACAAAGGTATATAGATTCTAAGTTAGATTTAAAATAGGGTAAGAATAAGCTCATGACAGTAGTTTTGTTGTTCTCAAGGCTCTCTGACCGAACAGCCCCAAGGTTTCAAGCAAGGCCAAGGCCATAACAGAGCGCCCCCACAGAACCCTCCCTGCTTACCAGTAAGAAAGCTCAGGTGACCGATGCCGCTCCCAGGCGAGGAGCTGAGGAGGGTGCGAAAACGCCCGGGACACCAAAGCCCCACCCAAGGCCCTGCGCCCCTCAGCAATTATGAAGGTATCGTTGAGGGGCAATTTTAAGTTGGCTGGAATAAAATGTAAGGCATAATAACTGCTTCGCGATAGCTATTAGAATAGGTAAGTGTTGAAGGCGGAGAGTATCATGTTATTATCGAGAAGAACGCAAATTCGTTAGGAAAGTGAATAATCCCATTATCTCCCCTAATTTGCACTTTATCGCAGATTAAAAAGAAAAATAATAAAGAGCAAGAGATAATGAGAGAATGTTACTTAACCCCTACTGTACCAGAGGGTATTACTATAAATGTAACATCCAGTACCAAGCATTGTGCCCAAAATGGCTTCAAAGTCGAGAGAGCATCCTCTCAACCCGGAAGCTGGACAAGTACTGAGCCAGCTTGCCCGTGGGACCTTAGATACACTCTGAGAAGTGTTGCCAAGGTATCAAAGCAGTGTTTATAAGTCATGGTGCCAGGTACCGCTCGGTACAAGGACCAATTATTCTGAACGGACGTCGTACGGTACTGGTGAGTGACTTTTGTAGGGTCGGCCAACATACGTCGCTGGTACAATAGTGGTTAAGGAGAGATGGGACTTTTTTTGGTCTATTAATTTATTTGTTCCTATATTTCTTAGTTTCCTCGCTAGACCTCCATCAAGCTTAGACAAAAAATAAACCCCCCTGTAAGATAAATTTGTAAATTTTTCGGTAGTTCATCTTAAAATTTCAGGCTCGCTTTCGCTCGCCAGGAAAAAATGAACACCTAAATGGCACGAAAGGTCTTAAAATTGAAAACGAAATGGGGCAAAAGGTGTTAAAATCGACAAACTAATGGACCGAACGTCTTATAATCTTCACAGAAAGGGGAGCAGAAAAAGGACCAATCTCCCCTTAAATACTTACGTTGGGTGACCATAACGCCGTAGGTCCACAGTAAAATCTGCTGGAATTCGTGAGGGGCTTTGGGTGTCTCTTTATTCTCTTCCTTCCTTTTTCCTCCTCCCCTCCTCCCTTTAGTGTGGTGGTGGAGGGCGTAGAGGAGGAGGGTGGTGGTGGCGAACACTAGAACCCCCACGCCTCCAATAGCCACCCACATCTGATGGAGAAAAAAAATATATCTATTTATCTATATACTCAGGCCCAATCCCCACTTTTCCTTTTTTGTTTCCCCTTTTTATGTTTTTATTTTTTTTGGGGGGGTGGCCGACTCAAGACAGAGCCAGAATAGGGACAACACAACAAAAAACAATGAACACACAAAAACAAAATACAAATTCACACACATCTAATAATAATAATAATAATAATAATAATAATAAAAAAAGGAAAACTGGGGTAAATGCCAGAGTAGGTACATACTGTGACGCACCCAGTGCGTGGCAACTTAACCTGATTGTACTCCTTGGTACTCCACTGTGCCGCCGCGGTGCGGTGCCGCGGTGCCGCTGTGCCGCTGTGCCGTGCTGGCTGCTTATATTGAGTGTGACAACGTATAACTATGTTCTTTGTATCTCTGCAAAGGTCTCGTCATGTGCTAACCAGTGGTGGGTTTTGTTTTAAGCCATGTCGAGACCTCTTCCATTTAATATGTAGTATCAATAGAGAAGTTGATAGATAAGACAATAGGAATTCAGAGAGAGAGAGTGAGTTAGACTTCAGAGCGAGAGGGTAGCAATGCGCCGCGCTGCCGGGGGGGTGGTTGCCAGACGTATGGACCGGTTGGCAGCCCTGCGCTTATAGCTAGGTGCGACAGGGTTGGTAGTCCATTGCCGCCTGCATATGCTGCCTGGGTTGCCCATGTTGTCGTACTGCACATTGCCTGGAGGCTCGCTGTGTGTTCCATGATCAGGTTGCCTAGAACCTTTGAGATTCTAACATCCCTTGCCCTCTCTCCCAATTTCTCACGGTTGCACTCTTTCTCTCTGACGACATTACTCTCATTTCATTCTTCTCTCTATTTAAATGCATACCCTTCCCTTGAGGTCCTAAAGGAGTTTCAGCACTCACCTCTCGTATTACTCTTAGGACAAGCATATATTTACGTGTATTAGATTTAAGGGGTTAATGTGAACAGCGATCTTCTTGATGAGGATAGTTGGTGAACGTTCTACATGTTCACGAGTTATATGCCCAGCTCATCATCCAATTTGTGACTAGACTAGTGCCATGTGTAAGAGCCCGACCATGCCCAGGAGTTGTCTGTAGAGGGGCGAGGACTTAGCCTTGATTTGCCTACCGAGCCAGGAGCGAGTGCAGTACCAGAGACTACAGCTCGCTCGTAGTGCCGGTATAGTAGAGTAACGTAATTTATCTGTCCTTGTGTTCTCTGCAGTCTTTTCCTGGGTTCTCGCTTTCGGTGCTGGGACTCGTTGTTCCTGTGACTTGGCCTGCTAGCTAGAACACATGGGGATGATGAGTGGGTGATATCTTTATTTTACTATGCATTGCAGCTCTCTTTAAGTTTATGTATATAACACTTTACAATACACATTACTCACACACAGGACAACACTATTAATACTTTCATGTATCAATTAACTGCACTGTCGTTTTGCTGCTGTGTCCGGAGTTCCGTTGCGTAGGGCGCATACGGACTCAGAGGGGAGACAGAGTGAGAGAAGCGAAGTAGCCTATGCGGTAGTAGGCTACCGGCGCAGTACTGTTGCCTGCAACCTTTTAGTTATTCCAAGTATAGATTCATTATTATAATAAGTGACTACTATTTATGTTCCTTCCATGTGTATTATTAGGTATCTACTGGATCATGAACATCTTGTATGCTACATGCTAGTGCATGTTAGTAGGGGACAGTTATTCTAGTGCACGCGCTTTCAAATAGGCGTGTACATTTGTCATTTAGCATTTCACTGTCATACCTTTAGCCTGCTTCTATTCTACATTATTAGAGGCTTAATATTAACGTAGTTTCTTGAGTATTGCATTTCTTTAGTAATAACGTAACCTATAAATGTCTGAGGGAGTTTAGCCTCATAGCCTACCCCTGTTGTACACTTTCGCCGAGTTAAGGTACCTCGTTACCATAGACGATAACTCTGTAGAGCGTTGGTGCTTTTGTTGTCTGGAGCATATAGTATTTGGGACTGGAATCGAGCGTGTCGTTGTCACATAAGCCATTTCTGTCCTACGATCAAGAATCCCGAATATGTATTGCCGATCCAGCCGTAACAAAATGGCGACCTTGCACAAGATTCAGTAGTATCCTATCACATGTTTTTTGGAGAACTATTCTATGCTACCTAGTAGAGCTGGCTAGAATTTTCTTGCATATTGGAGGAATTTTTATTGTGTCATTATTGTATTGGTGGACTTGCAGATTGTTTCGTTGGGGGTGTCTAGAGTAGAGTCATTCAAGCATCTTTAACATTTTGTGAGTCGAGACTGCAATTAGTAATAAGCACTTCTTTTTTTTATGAACAGCAATTGTATAACCAGCACTATGTCTAATGACTCATCATTTACGGGGGAGGATAACACGGTACAGCCTAGTAACCAGCAAGTACAACAGATGTTTAGGGAGGGGAGTGTTATAAGTGGAGAGAGGGATGCCCGGGCATTTTTGCAGACACCTTTGACCGAACAGCGCCTGCAGGCTATTGATTGTTACGGTCTTCGCTGTTTAGCCACGGTTTTGGGGCGGGACTGTCCTGACAGTTGGCCCAAGAAGAATTTGGTGGCATGTTTGTTGGGTGATGGCGATGGGGCGGTGGGTGGAGTGGGGTGGGGGGTTCCCTCCAAGCCTCCATTCCACTCTACCCCTGAGCTGGGCCCTCAGCCAGCGAGTCTTAGCACGATGCAGCAGGAGGGTTCTCAAGGGCAAGCTGGCTTACCCGTAAACACGTCTCGGTGTGGATCCCCCATTTTGTGCTCTCCCCCCCCAGGCCTGTCTCCTGAGATGTTATTTCAGCTAGAACTAGCTAAGTTTAAGCTGCAGGAGACTCAGATACAACAGGCTAGTATAGAACGCATAGAGGTTGCTAGAATCCAAGCCAATCAGGATGCAACCAGGTACCAGGCTGAAATGGATGTCGAGAAGTCTAGAGTAGAGACCACGGGGCGTCATCTCGGTGGTGGGCACCGGGTTACAGACTCACTTTCGCATTTAATTAAGTTAGTACCCGCATTTGATGAGACAGCAGTGACTGAGTTTTTTGCTCGTTTCGAAAAGAAGTGTCGTGAGTATGACTGGCCGGAGGTTAAATGGGCAGCATTACTGTAGTTTCATCACGTCTAGTGGGTAAGGGGTTGAAAGCCTACGATGCACTGTCACTGGACGAGAGTGTAGTGTATGGACTGGTGAAGGAGGCTGTGCTCCGGGCCTACGAACTGCAACCCGAAACTTATAGATTGAAGTTCCGTGGCGTGAATAAGAAGAGCGACGTCAGTTTTATGGAGCACGCACGGGACTTAACAGATGCAGGTAATAACTGGTTTCGGTCCGAGCACGCAGAGTCGGCTGAGGAAATTAAGCAACTTTTCTATCTGGAACAGTTTTACAAATGTACTGGAACCGATCTAACGCTGAACATTAAGGAAAAATGTCCCAAGACAGTAGAGGAGGCTGCCAAGATGGCAGACCTCAGATTATCATTGATTCGTGGTTGCGGTGCCGCTCAGAGGGCTGAGTCAGGGCAGAAGGGGCGCTATACCCCACCCACCAGAGTTTTCGATAATAACAAATCCTATGACACACATAACCACACTAAATGCATTGCACCTAATGACACCTACAAACACAAGCCTCTCCCGTTTTACTAAAGGTCAGGCCCCTTCTTCGCCCGCACAAGGGAAGAAGCCCATTGGGGATGTGAAATGTTACAAATGTCAGAAGCTAGGCCATTATTCACGTGAGTGCCCTAGTAACACTCCCGCTAAGCCGGTGTCATTGGTTCACAGTATCGGTGTGTCTCTGAAGGCTGCAGCAACTGCCCGGGGTAGGTTGTCAGCAGCTGAGGCACACGCGGTAAAGAAGCGTACGGAAGGCTCGACACCTGTCCGGGACACTTTCTGTAGCCATCGGGGACACGGGTTTGTGAGCTGGGGGAGTGAACTACGGAGGGTTGACTTGCTGAGGGATACGGGGGCTTCGCAAACTTTGTTGAGGAACTTCACAGGGAAACCGATAAATGCGGCCAGAGTTGTTGTGGTGCAGGGTATAAATGCTACGAGGTCATACCCACTTGTGAGGTTGGAGTTGAGAGTGGGAGAGGTGTGCAGGGAGCTGGATGTAGGGATCGTTGAGTGTTTGCCAGTTGAGGGCGTCGACCTTCTTCTCGGCAACGACTTTGCGGTGCCCACTTCCGGGACTCCACCCTTAGTCGTTGCCGAGAGGGCGGCCGACGTGGATGGTGAGAATCGGGAATGGGTTGGGAGGTGCCAACAGGATAAGATGGCCTGTGTGGTAACCCGATCTCGCTCTGCGGCTCCTGCACAGCCTAGCACTCAACCTCGGGGACAGTGGAGGAAGGATCAGGAGAAGGTTGCTAAGGGCAGGAAAAGGGACATTGATTCTGCTGCACTTCTCGGTGATTCGGTACTTGGACCTATAATAAACACGGGAGTTGACTCTGGCCCAGATATGGTGTGTAACAAGGCAGAGTTGGGTAAGACTTCGCGTGAGGCAAGAGCTGTAGCGAGAGCCACTAAGGCAGTAGAGCCTACTAGCCGGGGTAATGTCTTATTACAAAACCATCTTGATGCATTGACGCCCAGGGACATTAGTGAGCAGCAGCTGCAAGACGCTAGCCTAGCTCGTTATAGCAATGGTGCCATAGAGTTGGAGGAAGATGGGGATGCGAAGCCGGGAGATTTCTTTAGGCTCAACAGGATATTGTACCGCAGATTTCTAGACCCAAAATCGAAGTGGGAGGGCGGTGCGAGGGTAGTAGACCAGGTGGTTGTTCCAAATAAGTATAGAGAGTCCTTATTGTGTCTGGCGCATGATGTGCCGGTGGCGGGTCATTTGGGGGTAACAAAAACATTGGCGTCATTGGGCAGGTTTTTCTGGTGGCCTGGGGTCAAGGCTGATGTCTGTGCATGGGTGGCTGGGTGTGCGACCTGCCAGACAACGGGGAAGCCTAACCAGACCATCCCGAAGGCACCTTTGTTTCCCATACCTGTCACCGGGCCTCCGTTCAGCAAAGTTGTAGTAGATTTGGTTGGCCCTTTCCCGCCTACTAGTAGTGGCAATAAATTCCTGTTGACAATCATGGATGTGGCTACGAGATACCCGGACGCATACCCCATGAGAAACGGCTCGGCAAAGGCAGTTGTTAAAAACTTATTATTGTTCTGTTCCCGTTATGGATTTCCACGTGAGGTGCAGTCAGACCAGGGGAGCAATTTTACATCCAAATTGTTCAAGCAAACCCTTCAGTTGCACGGTATATGTTCTGTAGTGTCGTCAGCCTACCATCCCGAGAGTCAGGGAGTCTTGGAGCGGTGGCACTCGACCCTGAAGAGTATGCTACGCTGTTACTGTGCAGAACATGACACTGATTGGGATTTGGGTCTGCCGTATGTTCTGTTCGCTGCACGTGAAGTCCCAGGAGAGAGCCTGGGGTTCAGTCCAAATCAACTAGTCTTTGGCCATAATGTGAGAGGACCTTTAAGTATGGTGAAAGAGATCTGGGAGGGCGAAGAGAAGCCGGGGTCTGTACTTAAATATATCCTTGAGAGCCGGGAGAGACTTATAGGTTGCATGGCAGCGGCAGGTAATAACTTGGTTAATGCACAGGCGGTCATGAAGCACCAGTATGACGCCAAAGTGAAGCTTCGGGAGTTTTCGGTGGGTCAGGAGGTAATGTTGCTTTTACCTTTGCCTGGACACCCCCTTTCTGCCAAGTTCATTGGGCCGTATGTGGTGGCTAAGAAACTGTCCGACCTTGATTATCTCGTTGCAACACCTGACCGTAGAAAAAAACATCAGTTATGTCATGTTAACCTCATGAAAGAGTATGTGAGACGCCCCTCAGAGCCTCTCACTGTCCCTGTGCTGGCCTGCAGCGGCCAGGGTGGAGAAGGAGGTGGGGACAGTCATGCTGCTGAGGAGGATAGCTGGGACTGTGTCATTTCCGCGGAACAGTGGGCGGGGAATACTGAACAAGAGGCTAGGCAAGCTGTAAGTCACCTGCCTGAGCACCAGGGTGCTGCTGTCCTAGGCCTGTTCAGGTCATACCCCTCTGTTTTCGCCGAACACCCAGGTCTCACTACTCAGGTAACGCACGACGTGGACGTCGGTGATAATGTGCCCTTCAAGTCAGTGCCCTACCGTGTGCCCCCGGTAAAGTTGCCAGCTTTACGGGAGGAGTTAAAGTACATGGTTGAGAGAGGGATGATCACTGAAGGTTATGTGAAGTGGACATCACCCGTCACGTTGCAGCCAAAACCTGACGGCAAGGTGCGGTTCTGCATAGATTTTCGTAGGCTAAATGGCTTGACCACTACCAACCCTTACCCTTTGCCTCGAGTTGACGACAGCGTGGACAAGATAGGGAATGCAAAGTACCTTACTAAAATTGATCTTGTAAAAGGCTACTGGCAAGTACCCCTGTCGGACCGAGCTAAGCAAGTTTGTGGTTTTGTGGTAGATGGCAAGACCTACCAATGTAACGTAATGCCTTATGGGCTTAAGAACGCACCTGCCACGTTTCAGAACCTGATGAACGATATTTGTGACGAAATCCCTAACTGCACGGTCTACCTTGATGACGTGATAGTGTATGATGACGATTTTGAAAATCACCTAAGGCACTTAGAGACCCTGTTTGGGAAGTTGCACGATGCTGGGCTGGTGGTGAACCTGAGGAAGTGCGAGTTTGTAAAGGCTACTGTGCAGTATCTTGGCTTCGTGGTCGGGTTAGGCCGGGTGTGCCCCCCCCTGAGCAAGATACAGGCTATCAATATGTTTCCCAGGCCCACCACTAAGCGCCAGGTCATGCGGTTCCTAGGTATGATAGGCTATTATAGGCGCTTCATCCGGGGATACTCTACTGTCTTAGCACCGTTAACTGATCTACTGTCGAAGTCAGTGAAGTTCTGTTGGGCTGCGGAGTGTCAGAGGGCTTTCGACCTAGTCAAGCACCTGCTGTGTACACATCCGATTTTGAGAGCCCCAGACTTCTCCAGGAGTTTTCAGCTGGCGACTGATGCCAGCGGTGTGGGTGCCGGGGCAGTGTTACTGCAGACTGATTCCGAGGGCTTGGAACACCCAGTGAGCTTCTTTTCTCGCAAGTTTAATTCGGCACAAAGGAATTACTCGACTATAGAGAAGGAGCTTCTTGCTATCGTTTTGTCGCTCAAACATTTCGAAGTTTATGTTCCAGCCTACGGCCCGGTAGTGACGATTTATACGGACCATCATCCCTTGAAATTCCTAAATCAGTTTCACAATCGGAATATGCGGTTGACCAGATGGTCCCTAATGCTCCAAGAGTGTAATCTCAACATTCAGCATATTGCCGGGAGTGAGAACGTGATAGCAGATTGTCTATCAAGGGTTGATGATCCAGGATAGTCGTGCACGGTGTGTGGGTTGAGCAGGAGTAAAATTAGGCTATCATAACGCCGTCCAAAAAGATTATAAAACAATAAAATAAACGAGAATTTTTTTTTTTTAGTTTTGTAAGTCTTTATTGTTGTAGCATGATGCATGCGATATTGTGTTTTATGTATAATTCACACTTCAGTTGTTGTGCACCTTTTGCAATTAGTGGCAGCTAAGGGTAGCAGGTCGGTTGGTTGCCTGTCAGATTTTGATAATGCTTCTAAGGTCGATTATCTAAAATCTTGGGGGGGCTGTGACGCACCCAGTGCGTGGCAACTTAACCTGATTGTACTCCTTGGTACTCCACTGTGCCGCCGCGGTGCGGTGCCGCGGTGCCGCTGTGCCGCTGTGCCGTGCTGGCTGCTTATATTGAGTGTGACAACGTATAACTATGTTCTTTGTATCTCTGCAAAGGTCTCGTCATGTGCTAACCAGTGGTGGGTTTTGTTTTAAGCCATGTCGAGACCTTCCATTTAATATGTAGTATCAATAGAGAAGTTGATAGATAAGACAATAGGAATTCAGAGAGAGAGAGTGAGTTAGACTTCAGAGCGAGAGGGTAGCAATGCGCCGCGCTGCCGGGGGGGTGGTTGCCAGACGTATGGACCGGTTGGCAGCCCTGCGCTTATAGCTAGGTGCGACAGGGTTGGTAGTCCATTGCCGCCTGCATATGCTGCCTGGGTTGCCCATGTTGTCGTACTGCACATTGCCTGGAGGCTCGCTGTGTGTTCCATGATCAGGTTGCCTAGAACCTTTGAGATTCTAACATCCCTTGCCCTCTCTCCCAATTTCTCACGGTTGCACTCTTTCTCTCTGACGACATTACTCTCATTTCATTCTTCTCTCTATTTAAATGCATACCCTTCCCTTGAGGTCCTAAAGGAGTTTCAGCACTCACCTCTCGTATTACTCTTAGGACAAGCATATATTTACGTGTATTAGATTTAAGGGGTTAATGTGAACAGCGATCTTCTTGATGAGGATAGTTGGTGAACGTTCTACATGTTCACGAGTTATATGCCCAGCTCATCATCCAATTTGTGACTAGACTAGTGCCATGTGTAAGAGCCCGACCATGCCCAGGAGTTGTCTGTAGAGGGGCGAGGACTTAGCCTTGATTTGCCTACCGAGCCAGGAGCGAGTGCAGTACCAGAGACTACAGCTCGCTCGTAGTGCCGGTATAGTAGAGTAACGTAATTTATCTGTCCTTGTGTTCTCTGCAGTCTTTTCCTGGGTTCTCGCTTTCGGTGCTGGGACTCGTTGTTCCTGTGACTTGGCCTGCTAGCTAGAACACATGGGGATGATGAGTGGGTGATATCTTTATTTTACTATGCATTGCAGCTCTCTTTAAGTTTATGTATATAACACTTTACAATACACATTACTCACACACAAGACAACACTATTAATACTTTCATGTATCAATTAACTGCACTGTCGTTTTGCTGCTGTGTCCGGAGTTCCGTTGCGTAGGGCGCATACGGACTCAGAGGGGAGACAGAGTGAGAGAAGCGAAGTAGCCTATGCGGTAGTAGGCTACCGGCGCAGTACTGTTGCCTGCAACCTTTTAGTTATTCCAAGTATAGATTCATTATTATAATAAGTGACTACTATTTATGTTCCTTCCATGTGTATTATTAGGTATCTACTGGATCATGAACATCTTGTATGCTACATGCTAGTGCATGTTAGTAGGGGACAGTTATTCTAGTGCACGCGCTTTCAAATAGGCGTGTACATTTGTCATTTAGCATTTCACTGTCATACCTTTAGCCTGCTTCTATTCTACATTATTAGAGGCTTAATATTAACGTAGTTTCTTGAGTATTGCATTTCTTTAGTAATAACGTAACCTATAAATGTCTGAGGGAGTTTAGCCTCATAGCCTACCCCTGTTGTACACTTTCGCCGAGTTAAGGTACCTCGTTACCATAGACGATAACTCTGTAGGGCGTTGGTGCTTTTGTTGTCTGGAGCATATAGTATTTGGGACTGGAATCGAGCGTGTCGTTGTCACATAAGCCATTTCTGTCCTACGATCAAGAATCCCGAATATGTATTGCCGATCCAGCCGTAACAATACATACATACACACATACACATAACATTTCCACTCACAAGGCCAAACACCATCAAATGAAATTAATGAAAGCATGTGCTCCACCCGGGATTCGAACCTGGGTTACCACATCTTAAACACTCAAACCATTACACCATCAAGACAGTTATGGTTAAATTTTAGTTTACCTATAAGTTTAGGTGATAATTAACAATTGTCTAAATAAAGACAATATTTTAGGCTAAATAAGATAAAGTAATGCATAACATCTGACTACAGTCGGTGTTCAGCTGATGGCAAACTGAATTCTTTAGCAGCTGATTTCTCGATACCTAATGGAAAATTATGAAATTACCATGTGTCTGCATCATCTTAATGCCAAGTTTCCATAATTAGCAACATATTTCGCAACAAAATGTTTGTAATAGCGGAGTAATTAACCCCTTGAAGCTCTGACGCGTTTTAGCAGTTTATTTTGGCTATCATTAGACGATTGTATGCAGCTTAGGAAGGATCTGTGGGTATTAAAAGGGTAAATACTACCTCAATCAACCCTTTGACTTCCGTATACCGTTACTAATCTGAATGAAATCGTCTAATAGTAGCCAGAAAACAGAACAGAAATGCGTATTGGAATTTAAAAGGGTTAAGATTAAGATATGTCAATTTACCGCCCGTCCATCTATCTATCTATCTATTACTTACGGCTGGGGTGAAAGGTCTAACAAAGCCCGCTAGGTCGGGCTGGAGGGTTGGTCGCGAGTAGGCTATAATTTGTTGGTCCATAAACAGAGGAGCACTGAACGATATAGCCTCAGCCCTCTCCTCGCTCACGCCGATTGGTCCAAGCCCGATGTCGATTTCCTGGCGATAAATATATACAGTATAATTATATATAATGTGTGTAATAGATATTTTGGATAGTCGGTATAGATATACAGTAGATGATTAGTAGGCAGAGATAGAGTTAAGTACACAAATTGACTAATGGAAAACGCTCACAGATGATGTCTATTTCATGGCAATAGAAACCAAGGCAGACATTTAGTGGGTGTGGTAGTACGTCCTAGCGTGTCTCACATGCTCGCACCCAGTCGGGGAGACACCTCGACGACGTATACAGATTAATAAACACAAAACAACAAAGCCATTCCAACAGCTTCCTCTATCTAGAACACCCCTCCTCTGTTATCAACACTTTCCCAGCCGTATGGTCCTAGTGTACGGTCTGATGGCGTAATGGGATTCCAAATGTAAGAGTAATTATACTGACCCCTCTATTACACTTGCCGACAATACCCGTCCAGGTCCCGTTTGGCATCTTGAAGCCCCACCCGTCTTTCCTCTTGATAGGCACCATCTCATAGCTGTGGGAGAGGAAGAACGGATTTAGTTAGTTAAAATAGGACTTCAGAGGCTATCACCCCTTTTGGATTATTACGACAGCACACTCCAAGTCAAGAATAGCGTCCGGACTGGAGCCCCTTTTCGAGAACTCCAGTCCCTTGAAGAATGGATGTACACTTGTACAGCCGAGGCCATATATAATCACCCACCTTCCTCTACCTCTCCGAGCTCTGTCTCTTTGCTTCTATTCTACTAGTCACTTAGGTTAGTTAGTTAAAATAGGACTTCAGAGGCTATCAACCCTTCTGGATTATTAAGCCAGCACACAAGAGAGCACAAGTCAAGAATAGCGTCAGGACTGGAACCCCTTTTCGGAGAACTGCAGTCCCTGGTAAAATTCTAGCAATGGCTTCAAATTGATTTTAGCATACATTTTTTGTTTATTTTCAGGTTTTCTTTGATATACCATGGTTCTATATACTAAGGACCGGAGAATTTGAGTATTTACCCATTATCCAACAATCTAAAAGCACAGTCCCCACTAGTGGGGAGGGCTATGAAGATCAGGCAAAATGTGGGGTTAAAGAAGCAAAAATAATATCTATTTGACAATAACAGGTTGCCGTTGGATTCTTCTTCTTCTATAGAACCTGCTCGTGGACCCGCCGTTGCTGCAAGCTTCAGTCTTGATCCACAGGGCTGACCTTTTTATCGGTACTGGCTCAGAAATGTTAGTAAGAGGGAAAGTTTAGAGTAGAAGGATGTACTAGGGATTTTTTTTTTTTTTTACCTCCCCCATCCTCTCCCCCACCATTTTCCCCTCCCCTCCCACCCATTTCTCTTTCCTCTAGCGTCCTCTTCATTATCTCTATGTCTTGCTTTTCCATATCGTTTGTTAGCCCTAATAATGCCCCTACCCCTCTATCATCTCAGTGTTATTTCCTCCCACCTTATGTCCCCAACTCTATTCCTCATATATCTCTCCAGTTCGTTTCTTTCCTCTTCATATTTTGTACATTCTGTTACTATTATGTTCTATGTCCTCGACTATTGGGTTTCCTCCTAGGTCACACTGGTTAGTGAGGTCCTATCCCGTTCCACCTCCTTGTTCTTTCGTTTGTCTCTAGGGATCCTGTCGTTGCCTTAAACAAATATTTTGATCCCCATCATAACAAAAGTTCCCTAGCTGGTTTCTCTTTTCCTCTGTAATATGACAACGTGGCTTTGTTTTCTACCCTTTCCCTCCATTTCCTTCTTCCCTCTTCTTTTATCCCTTTATATCTGTGATACATCCCCTCCCAATTTCAATTATCACCCAATCACCCCTCCCATCTCGTTTTCTAAATTCCCCTCCTACATGGCCCTGTATTATATTTATCCTTTCCAGCCTTCTTTTACATTCCGTTCCATTTACTTCTCTCGCTCGCCCATACAGGACTAGGTCCCCTGTGACTTATTGTAATCCTCAGTAAATGGGGTCAGTCTGTCCCCAAAACCACATTTTCCCTAACCAAATCTATTGTTGGATAATGGGTTAATACTCACTTGCGAATGTCCTCTGTATATAAAATCCACTTTATATCAACGAAAATCACACACAAGAACACCAAAACCGTTGCTAAAAATACGACCACACCTACACCCAGTACAAACCCGAGCTGTGACTAGACTGAAAATCGTGGAAGTATTTGTTGTGCGCACATGTCTGTTTCATCAGTTTCTGGCATGATGATGTAATGGTTCCTGATTGGTGTAACAAACCAAAGTAACTAACCATACATTGAGGTGTTGAACTAGTGTGGTGAGGAAGGTTTTCATCACACCACCTAAGCCACCGTCCTTCTGAAGTATGGAGTACGGAGGCCACTGGGGAGGATATAAGAGGGGTGTTAGTGGTGAAGAAATTAGCCTAGTGGTGGTGTAGATGGTGGCGTTAATTGTGGTGGTGTAGGTGTAGGTGTTGTTGCTGTTGTTGTTGTTCCCCAGGCTGTCTGACCGAACAGCCCCAAGGTCTCAAGCAAGTCCAAGGCCACAACCGAGCACCCCGACAGATCCCTCCCTGCTTCAACCCTAAGAATGCCCAGGTGAACGAAGCTGCTCCCAGACAAGGAGTTGAGGAGGGAGCGGAAACGCCCGGGACACCGAAGCCCCACCCAAGGCCCTGTGCCTCTTGATATTTATGAAGGGAAAGTTGAGGGGCATAGGAAGTATGTGACGCTTTGGCTCCCAGTCTGCCAATCTCTAGGTTGGCAGTAGAGAGGTCAATCCACGGAAGAGACTCCGCCACTTGAGATCTTGAAAATATATAAGTAGGAAGAATAGTCAGTTAGTGGTGGCAGTGTTAAGGAGAGGCAACCGCTTTTCTGGACCCCCTTCTCCCTAATGTTTAGCCCCACTAGTTTTGAGATTATAAGACGTTCGGCCCATTAGTTTGGCAATTTTAACACCTTTCGCCCCATTTTGTTGTCAATTTAAAGACCTTTCATGCCGTTTAGGTGTCGTTTATTTCCTGGCGAGCGATAGCGAGCCTGCAATTTTAAGAGGACCCGGCCTTCGACCGGTAAATTTTTCTACCGAAAAATGTACACATTTATCTTGAAGGGGGGGTCTACGTTTTTTTTTCTTTCTAAACTTGATGGAAGTCTAGGGAGGAAACTAACAAAAAATATGAATAAATGAATTAATAGATCAAAAAAACTGCCAGCCTCCCCTTAATTATGGTGGTATAGGTGGTGTTAGTGGTGGTGGTATGCAGTAGATGTTATTATGGTGGTATAGGTGGTGTTAGTGGTGGTGGTATGCAGTAATGTTAGCTTAATAAAGGTATACCTTTATCAAGCTAAACTGTCTGAGAAGTCCCTCCCCTATTCCTATCCTTGCAAAGGATATATTCAACCCAAACAAATTATCCTGGCGATCAAAAGCGAGCCTGTAATATAGTCGTAACCGGTCTCAGGCAGGGAAATTTTTCTATTGAACGATGTACACATTTATTTTGAAAGAGAGTCTTGGGGTGATATTTTAAGCTTGATGTAGGTCTACTGTAGGGAGGAAACTAAAACAAATACGAAAAATATAAATAACTAATCAAATAAATACGCCCGTCCCCCCTTAACCCACTGAGCACCAGCTAATTAATAATAAATGTACACCCCAGGACCAGCAAGTTGTAAAAAAAAACAAAAAAAAAACAAGAAAACACCAGGATTGGGTTAGAAATAAAGGAAAAACCACAAAAACCCAATCCCCTAGGTCATTAAGGGGTCCTACGGGGCACCCAAAAGTCGGAATTACAAGAGGGGAAATGGGTAGGCAAAAACATACAAAAACAGGTTTTAGCGTTCTCACGCCCAAGCGGCTGGACTTTGAGGGTTTTCAACCATCGGCATTGTTGCGTGGGATACTTATACAGTTCACATACAAATCTGAGCCCTCTAGGTGCCATAGGACCGGACTAATTAACAGTGACGCACCCTATGCGGCGCTGGGGTTTAGCGTTAGATACATTGCAGACGCACGTGATGCGTCGCTGGTATCCAGTGGGTTAACTGTTATAGCCTTGGTTGACTTACATGGGCGTACCCCACCCGTAGGCACCGACCCTCATCCATCCTCCAGATTTCGTTGCTGAAAAAAGAAAACAAATATTAAACAGTATAAATAAATGTAATAGATTGATGGATGGATGGTTAGATTGATATATAGGTGGATAGACAGATAACTTGTAATATGGATAGATAGATAGATAGATCAATGGATAATTAGATACATGTATAGCTACAACATATAGATTATTTGTTCTTTATGTCTCAACCTCGGGACTGTAGGCTGCTCAGTAGCCTGTAATTCTTATGAGGCCCCGAGATTATCGATTTAAGCTTCCAGATGTACACTAGAACTAGATGATGACAACTTATGTATACACGTCACTTGATTTGGACAGAGCAGATATAAGAGCCGTGGCATAGATAGTAGAGCGTCAGCTACTGATCAAAGGGTCGGCCGATCGAGCCCGCACTGTTAAAATGTTATTGATAGATGTCAAGCCTGGGCAACTTGATCTAGCGATTCGTGACAAACGCCTAATGTTTAAGGCCACCCCTTCTTGGGAATTACGGCGTCTGTCAAAAAAAAAATAATAATAATAATACAACCAAATAATAATAAATAAATACATTAAAATTTAAACCTTGCAAACTAGACAAACCAAAACTTTGACAGAGACAATATAAAGTCAAATTAACTTATCAAAATCGCTATGTGGAAACAACGCTTACTAAAATAAAATTCATGAAATAAAACAAATAAAAGAAAAAGAGACAACACTGCCTGTGGCGAGTGCCTCCCCCAGAGTTAAGAAAGTGACAGGGCCAAAATATCTCTCTCCTGTGTTGAACTTACCGAGGGGTAGGTCCTATGCTATAGAGGGTATATGTGTGTGTGTGTGTTGGCTGAAGTGTGGGGAGACACTGAGAGGTGGTGGGAAGGTTGGTAGTCTTTAATACTCTTCTAGTTACCCTTTACACATACACGCAAACGAACACACACACTCTCTCTCGTCACTCTCCTTTCCATGTGTGTGTGTGTGTGTGTGTGTGTATCCCCTCCCCAACCCTCGTCTCTCTGTCTCTGTCTCTCTCACTCTCACTCTCTCTCCTGTGTTGAACTATGAGTGTGTTGGTTGAAGGATGG
>JBAKBP010028370.1:0-28705 GCA_037953745.1 Lithodes maja
GAGGGGTGCAATGAGACCCGATGGAAATTTAATTAGCTGTGTGGTTCATGGGTGTGTGTTTGAGGGGGGGGGGGGGTGTATGGAAGAGGGAGAGCAAAAAGAAGTATGAAGGATAAACCAAAAGTAGAGACGGATAAAAAGTGAGAGAAAAAAATACTATAATATTTACGATATATATATTATTATGTTCTATCCAACAACCAACTCTACTCCTAAAATCGATTAATGAAATTTAACACACATGTGGCAGTCCGTGGATTCGAACCCAAGACGCTCACACCGAAAATCAACACCTTATGCATTGCGCCACGAAGACAGTTAAAGAATGGTGGACACTGCCTATGATTTATTATGCAACTTCGAATCCTGCATATCAATCTAAGCATGTACACACATCCCAACTGCAACTCACGTAGGCTATGCATATGTGAATGGAAAGAGCAATTAATGGGGCCTTAACCCGTACAGCCCCAGCGACGCGTCTGACGCGTCGGCGATGTATGTAACGCACAGCCCCAGAGACGCGCCTGACGCGTCACCCTAATTGCGCCGACCGTAACCTCAGGTGTAGCCACTCAAGAGGGCTCAGATTTGTATGGGAACTGTACGTATCCCACGCAACCGTGCCGATGGTTGAAAACTCAAAGTCGACGTGCGTGCGCGCAATAACCTGTTTTTTTGGGATAATTGCCTTCAATTTTTTACTCTTGTAAAATCCGTTTTCGGGGGCTCTGTAGGACCATTTTTTAAGCTTTTTGAGTGGTTTTTAGTGGTTTTTCCTTCATTCCTAACCCATTCGCTATTGTTTCTGGAATAAAACCATTTTTTGAAAACCGGCCGGGTTCTGGTGCGCAAACATTACAAAACTAGCCGGGGCTCCACGGGTTAACCACTAGAGAAGTCCTCTCGATAAATTACTCCTGAACCAATATCAATTATTATGTTCTATCCAACAACCAACTCTACTCCTAAAATTGATTAATGAAATTTAACACACATGTGGCAGTCCGTGGATTCGAACCCAGGACGCTCACACCGAAAATCAACACCTTATGCATTGCGCCACAAAGATATATACAGTATATAATGTTGCTTTATACCTATGTTCAGGGTGCTCATTGTCCACATGTGCCTTGTACTACAAACCCATACACATGTGACATAATAACATTGCTTTATATGGGAGATATATGGTAGTTATCTAACATCCTCCTCTTTCCTCCCCTTCCTCCGCTACTGTTTCGTTCTATATGCTCGGCTGCAACCATGTATTTCATCAGCTGACTGCTAATACTTGTGTTTCATTTAGGTTTGTGTTTAGAACAAAGATAATTACAATTTGTTTTACACTGAAGTCTGTTGTTTTTAGCATCATTGTATATTATTTAGCTATTCACCACAAGAATGCACCAACTGAAACAAGTTGGAAGACAGTTGCCAAACGGGAATTACTTTTCTCCCGTGACTTTGACTATAGTTACGTAATAAGGGTTCCCTTTACATTATTTTCGTATATTCTCTACAATAATGTTCCTTTATACCTATGTTCAGGGTGCTCATTGTTCACATGTGCCTTGTACTACACACCCATACACGTGTGACATAATAACATTGCTTTATATGGTAGATATATGGTTTATTATCTAACATCCTCCTCTTTCCTCCCCTACCTCAGCTACTGTTTCGTTCTATACGCTTGGCTACAACCATGTATTTCATCAGCTGACTGCTAATACTAGTTTCATTTAGGTTTGTGTGTAGAAAAAGGGTAAATACAAATTATGTTACTGTTTTACACTGAAGTCTGTTGTCTTTAGCATCATTGCATATCATGTAGCTATTCACCACAAGAATGCACCAACTCAAGCAAGTTGGAAGAAAGTTGCCAAACAGGAATTTCTTTTCTCCCGTGACTTTGGCTATAGTTTCCTTGTTTCCTCACCGAAACTCGGGTGTCTGAAGCAACTGCCAGCAGCCCCTTCTCTGTATCCTCCTACTTTCTCTATCCTAGTTGCAAAGCCAAAGGTGGATGTTGTGCTTTATGGCTCAAATTGTCCTGTCATTCTCTTACTAAATAGTTCTGTGCTGTATATCTTTTCCCTAACTCTACCGACTTTTCCCTAACTCTACCGACTTTTCCCTAACTCTACCGACTTTTCCCTAACTCTACCGACTTTTCCCTAACTCTACCGACTTTTCCCTAACTCTACCGACTTTTCCCTAACTCTACCGACTTTTCCCTAACTCTACCGACTTTTCCCTAACTCTACCGACTTTTCCCTAACTCTACCGACTTTTCCCTAACTCTTCCGACTTTTCCCTAACTCTACCGACTTTTCCCTAACTCTACCAACTTTTCCCTAACTCTACCGACTTTCCCAAGTTCTTTGACTATCTAAACTCTACAGTGGAACACATTCTATCCATTTCTCCTTCCTTAGAAATTTTCATTTTAGGAGATTTCAACGTTCACCACTGCCCATGGCTCTCCTCTCACACTACTGACCAACCTGGTGAACAAGCCTAGTTAATTCAGCAACCCACCCGTATCCCGGATCGCCTCAGAGATCGACCCAACATTCTTGAGTTGTTTCTAAATTTTAACCATTCTTCTTATACTGTCGATGTTTTCTCTCCTTTGGGCCCCTCCGACCATAAACTTATCTCTTGTCACCTGTCCTATCTCTCCAGTACGGCCACCCAATCCTTCTAGCCGGCGGCGCTTGTGGCACTTAGTGACTGCTGTCCGCAACAAGAAGGAAGCATTCAAACAGTACCGACTCCTTAAAACTCAAGAATCTCATTCTTCCTATGTTTCTGCCCAGAATCAAGCCAAATCCGTTCTTCGACTTGCCAAGCACTCTTTCATCAATTATAAATGCACTGAACTATCCAACTCTAGCTCTTCCCAAGCTTTCTGGCATCTAGCCAAAAACCTCTCCAACTATTTTTCTTCCTCGTCTTTTCCTCTCATTTTCGAATCTGATGGCACAACCATCACTTCTTCCTCCAACAAAGCTGAACCCTTCGCTCAAACTTTTGCTAGAAACTCCACCTTAGATGATTCCGGTGCTATTCCACTCTCTCCACCCCCCTCTACTTCCCTACTTATGCCTAATATCTTAATCTCTTGTAAAGATGTACTTTCTACCCTCTCTGGTGTCAGGGAAAAGAATTACTATTTTCTTATTTTCGTTCACCACAGTAAACTTGGACTACGTATGAGTCTGAGTGAGCTGGTGCTTCGGGAATGTGAGCGGTTCGAGAGGGTGAGCTAATGATAGTGCCTGGTTGACTCTACCGAGTCGAGATAGACGGAATGAATGAACGATTTTTTTTTTTTTTCGGTTCCGTAGTTAAAGTTTCAGGCTTGCCTCTCCACCAAGTTGCATTCGTCCCCCAGCAGCACAGCAGGCAACACCTCAGTACCCTGGTGGTGAGTTTAAGTATATTGTTTAAGTTTATCATTGGTTTATTGTACAGTTATGGTATATACTATCTATTCCTTAGTGATGGTAAATATTGATTTAGTCCATTTATACCGTACAGTAAGGTAAATTAGTCTTATCATTCGTTTGATGTACAGTAATAATATATTTATTTTGATTTAGAGCGTTTGTACCATACCGCAGGGTAAACTTGTTGATTTACGTTAGTACCATTACCATTGTATTGTTGTACTATATAATAGTGTCTGCATGTTAATTGTTTTGTTTCATGGTACTGTACAGTCGAGAGAATTAATATTTTGTTATTGAATAGAGTATTGTATTGAACCGGGTACTGTACAGTCATAATCATTAGTACCTTTGCATTGTATTTTTGTTGTAGGCATTCTATAATTTGTATGATGTATAGGTGTGGGGATTCTGTGTAACATGTGCGTTCATAGTACTAGGTTGGCGATGTGGATGCTGGGTTTTGGGGCCGGGGACTGATGACTATGGCCAGTGATCTTCCTGTGGTGGCCCATGGTCCTCTGTGGTGGCCAGTGATGGACAGTGACTATGGCCAGTGATCTTCCTGTGGTGGCCCTTGGTTCTCTGTGATGGACAGTGACTATGGCCAGTGATCTTCCTGTGGTGGCCCTTGGTTCTCTGTGGTGGCCAGTGATGGACAGTGACTATGGCCAGTGATCTTCCTGTGGTGGCCCTTGGTTCTCTGTGGTGGCCAGTGATGGACAGTGACTATGGCCAGTGATCTTCCCGTGGTGGCCATTGGTCCTCTGTGGTGGCCAGTGATGGACAGTGACTATGGCCAGTGATCTTCCTGTGGTGGCCAGTGATGGAGTATAAAGGAGTACAAAGGAAATCAAGCAACAACGGGTCTAGTGACCCTTCTAGGCTGCTTGTCCTCCAAAACATTGAGGATCAAGTGTCCAAACAGTGGTTTAGAGTGGGTAAGGGAACATTGGAAAGGGAACTACTGCCCTGGAACTAATGTCCACAGTGACTGTGGCCAGTGATCTTCCTGTGGTGGCCAGTGATGGACAGTAACTGTGGCCAGAGATCTTCCCATGGTGGCCTGTGGTCCTCGGTGGTGGCCAGTGATCTTCCTGGGGTGGCCCATGATCCTCGGTGGTGGCCAGAGATCTTCCCATGGAGACCCGTGGTCCTCGGTGGTGGCCAGTGATCTTCCTGGGGTGGCCCGTGGTCCTCGGTGGTGGCCAGTGATCTTCACGTGGTGGCTCGTGGTCCTAGGTGGTTGCCAGTGATCTTCCTGTGGTGACCCGTGGTCCTCGGTGGTGGCCAGTGATCTTCCCATGGTGGCCCGTGGTCCTCGGTGGTGGCCAGTGATCTTCCTATGGTGGCCCGTGGTCCTCAGTGGTGGCCAGTGATCTTCCTGGGGTGGCTCGTGGTCCTCGGTGGTGGCCAGTGATCTTCCTGGGGTGGCCAGTGATCTTCCCATGGTGGCCTGTGTTCCTCGGTGGTGGCCAGTGATCTTCCTGGGGTGGCCCGTAGTCCTCGGTGGTGGCCAGTGATCTTCCTTGGGTGGCCCGTGGTCCTCGGTGGTGACCAGTGATCTTCCTGGGGTGGCCCGTGGTCTCGGTGGTGGCCAGTGATCATCCTGGGGTGGCCCGTGGTCCTCGGTAGTGGCCAGTGATCTTCCCGTGGTGGTCCCTTGTCTTCTGTGGTGGCTGTTGATCTTCCCAAGGTGGCCTGTGGTGGCCAGTGGTGATACCGTTGTGTAGTTACTTGCGTGTCCTGACCAACCACTCTATCTTGAAAGACTTATACAAACTTTTATTAAACCCATGGTCCCGTGAAGAAATGTGGTGATACAAGGACCAGCAGAATTATCAGTGTATTGGTGTGGAGTTGTGCTAAGCGCCCATTTACATTATTTTGTGTTACCTTGGATAGGTCTTTCATAAGCAGTTTTGATTGGGCTACGTATCAGAATCCTAACCTATGCAGTCATTATCTGTGTTCCTTTGTAATTATATGAAAATATACTAGCATTCTTATGTCTGAGTTTATATATTGTCCTATTGGTTAAGAAGGATATCTTAGAGATTCAAATTATACAAATTAGGATAGCTTCATAGCTGCACTAGAACCTACTTTAAATTAGTAGCAGTGCTAGTTCCGTGACATCTGGGCTTAATACTAAGGTGTACTCTCCGGACGGTGTTCCTCCTGTTGTACTCAAAAACTGTGCTTCCGTGCTGACTCCCAGCCTAGGCTAACTCTTTCGTCTCTGTCTCTCCTCTTAACGTCTTCCCTTCATGCTGGAAGTTTGCTCTCATTCAACCTGATCCAAAGAATGGTAACCGCTCTTAACCCTCCAACTACCGTCCAATTGCTCTCATCTCTTGTATCTCTAAAGTTTGCTTCCAAATTTCTTAAGCATTTCTCTTCTCATAATCTACTCTCAGATCGCCAGTATGGCTTCCTCAAGGGTCGCTCTACTGGTGATTTTCTTTCATATCTTACTAACTCTTGGTCATCCTCCTTTCGGGACTTTGGTGAGACCTTTCCTATTGCGCTAGACATATTGAAGGCCTTTGATAGAATCTGGTACAAATCTTTAATTTCTAAACTACCCTCCTTCAGTTTCTATCCCTCCATCTGTGCTTTAGTCTCAAATTTCCTTTCTGGCCGTTCCATAGCTGCGGTTGTGGATGGCCATCGCTCACTTCCTCATCCTATCAACTCCGGTGTTCCTCAGGGCTCTGTCCTATCTATTATTCTCTTGCTAATTTTCATAAATGATCTTCTCAACTGTACCTCCAGTCCCATGCATTCATATGCACACGACTCTACCTTACACTACTCAATTAGTTTCCCAGAACGCCTCAGCCAGCAATCCCTCAAAGACAAACGTAATGAAGCCATACAATACTTATCTTCTGACCTAGCTGCTATTTTCAATTGGGGCAGAGAAAACCTTGTTGCCTTTAATGCTTCCAAAACCCAATTTCTCCATCTATCTACCCGTCCGGACCTCCCAGCGGACTATCCCTTATTGTTTAACCCTTGTCTAGCGGGGGGTTTTGGGCTTATTTGTGCATATTCAGGCCCTCCTGAATGATAAATCAAGTATCTGCATGACAAGAAATGTATTCAGCAAAAAACTAGGCGCTAAAAGCTTCAAAATGAGACCAGAACGAGCTACGTAGCACTCGTGGTTCTCATACAGTGATACCAGTAACATGGGAGTTTAGCGTATAGCGGTATATTTTTCCCAGCTACACTCGTTACTGGCTACACTGCTGGCCTCTCAAGAACACAGGGAGGGTGAGTTAATGGGCGGCGGTAAGCCCTGGGTGTCGGCCGTGTGGCCTGCTGCGCTCCCGGCCATTTGCACTCTATTTTAACCCTTTAAATAATGCTCCTAACTTACTGCTTTTTGGATACAGACTTAAGTCGGGCCCCGCTCTTTAAGTGTTAAAAATACAAAAATCAGTCTTTTATCTTCTCAATATTCTTGGAGTCTCTTTTTCTTCTGCTCTCACTTGGAAGGGCCGTATTACCAGTCTTGCTAAAGCAGCCTCCCAAAAGCTGGATGTGGTCAACCACCTCAAGAGGTTCTTTACCCCTGCACAGCTTCTTGCTCTGTACAGGGGCACAGTGCGTCCTTGTATTGAGTATTGTTCACATGTGTGGGGAGGATCCTCTCAAATCGCACTCCTAGACAAAGTAGAAAGGAAGGCCTTTCGTATTTTTAATTCCCGCCCACTCACCAACTCTCTGCAAACTCGCTCTTCGCCGCAATCTTGCATCTCTCTCACTATTCTATCGCTACTACAATAATCAGTGCTCCTCAGAGCTCTCCCAGTGTATACCACCTCCTCTACGTAGGGTACATGGTACCCGTCTTGCAACACAATCCCACCCCTACTCGGTGCAACTCTCCAACCCAAGAGTGAAACATTACTCTCAGACTTTCTTCTACTTAACAGCTGAGCTCTGGAACTCTCTCCCAGAATCAGTCTTTCCCTCCTCCTATGATTTAAATTGCTTCAAACTCCGTGTGTCCTGGCATTTTGGCTTGAATGTCCCTTGATGTTGGCCCTGTCACTCTTTCAACTATGGGGGAGGCACTCGCTACAAGCAGTTCTGCCTTTTATCTCCCTCACTCACATAGAAAAACATAAATAATATAAAATAAAGATATTAAGCACTGAAGCTTGTTAATAGTCGTGTGTGTAAAGCAATCGAAACCAATCCTTACATGCACACCCACACATACATATTTCTCTCTCTCTCTCTCTCTCTCTCTCTCTCTCTCTCTCTTTCTCTCTCTCTCTCTCTCTCTCTCTCTCTCTCTCTCTATGTCACGAGATCAAAGGTTTACCAGTTATTAAGCTTCCTCCGGTACAGGTGTGAAAGAGGAGGTTATTGGATGACTGAAGGCGGTGTCACACGAGCATTTGCTTTCGATTCCATCTATTAGTCTGGTATCCGATGTTTTTAGTTGTTCGTTAATTAATTTGGGTTTCAACATGTTTTTTCCTGATATTATGGTTTTATTTTTATATTATATTATCTATGCATGATGAGCTGCTTGAGGAGTATGTGTGGAGTTACTCGTAGAGACTGATTGAGGAATGAAGAGATACGTAGGAGAGTAGGGCAGCAGGAACATTTGTCAGCCAGAGTGGACAGAAGGGTGCTGAGCTGGTATAGTCATGTTGAACGAATGGGAGATGAAAGGCTTACAAAGAGAATATGTGAGTCAGATACAAGGGGAGATAGAAGGGCAGGAAGACCCCCATTGAGATGGAGAGACTGTAAGACAAGCTTTGGATGATAGAAGAGTACAAAGGAGTACAAAGGAAATTAAGCAATAACAGATCTAGTGACCCTTCTAGGCTGCTTGTCCTCCAAAACACTGAGGATCAAGTGTCCAAACAGTGGTTTAGAGTGGGTAAGGGAACATACTGCCCTGGAACTAATGTCTGTGGCAGGATTAGGAAGTTAGTAGGGGACAGATGGGTTAGTAACTGAGGGGGGGGGACAAAATGGTCATTCAAGCGGAGCAGAGTAGAAGTGTGCCGCCTGAGCTCTGCCTCCCATGTTACAAAGACTGTTCTATCGAAACCTTTAATTGCTATTGGGATGGCTCCTGACGTAAAGTGTTATAAATGCGATAAAACTGATGGGGAGAGAGAGAAGTTAAAGTGGATTGGATGCTCAACTTGCAAAAACTGGGCCCATATCAAATGTGAACACTTGATTGGCATAAAGACTGAAAACGTAGAGCACATAAACTATGTCTGTGATCCATGTAAGACAAAGCTTGGAGTGTTAACTTCATTTAAGAATGAAGTGGAAAACATAAAGAAAGAAATGATGAAAGAATTGATTGAATTCAAAGAAACGATGACGCAAGGTTTTGATGTAATGAGCGATAAACTAAAAAACATCAGGAGTGAATTAAATTATAAGATGACCCAAGGACTAGATGGTATAACTCAAGAACTTTCAACTCAATTGAAAGTAGTGAAGATGGAGATGCAAGGAGTCACTAGTGGTATGGGAAATGTTGTTGATGCTATAAGCGCTGACCCCGCGCAAACGTCAGCGGTTTCTGACTCGCCTGGGTGGTCGGATGTGGTGGCGGGGAGAAGAAAGAAGAAAGAAAAGAAGAATCTACTCGTTCTGAAGGCGACGGATGAGAATGAAAAGGCAACTGACAAGAGAGGAGAAATTTCTCAGGCGCTAGAGCGGATTCAAATTCAGGATACGAAGTTTACCCCTAAAGGGAACATGGTGATGAATTTTGGCACTGTGGATATGCTGAATGATGCAGTTAAAAAGTTGGTAGAGGTGCCGGCTGTTACTACAAGGAGTGTGAAAAAATTAAAACCAAAAGTGATGATTTGCAATGTTCATCCTGAAGAGTCCAAGAGTGAGATAATTGATACATTAATTGCAAGGAATGATTTTCTGGATTCGATTGATGATATTAAAGGAAAGATTGCCATGATTTTTGATAAACCAGCTGCTGGAGGTACAGTCCATTATATCCTGAAATGTGAGCCTGAAGTCCGTGCGGCTCTCTACAAATATAAAGACAAGGTGCAACTTCAATGGGGAATATATAATATAAGAGACAGGTACCATGCATTGGCTTGTTTCTATTGCCAGAGATTTGGGCATGCAGAAAATAAGTGTGCTGCTAAACTAAACAGTGATGTGCCTCTTTGTTTTAAATGTGCTGTAACACATAGGTCGAAGGATTGTAAGGTGACTGTGAGAAAGTGCATAAATTGTATGAGATACGGGAAACAAGAAGTGTATCATTCATCATCAGATACCCGGTGCCCGGTCCTTTCGAGTGAGATAGTCAAGGTGAGAGACCTAACTGATCATGGAATCTAGTGCTTTAATAAAGATAAAGGGGGGACTGATAAACATTCAATCAGTGGGAAATAAAACCTTTGAAATTCGAGACTTAATTAATGAGGCAAAATATGATGTACTAGCGGTAACTGAAACATGGCTGAGTGAATACGATACTGCTAAAATACTTGAAATGACTCCTCTAACGCATACCTTCTTGCACAATCCACGAAAAGGGAAGGGAGGTGGTGGTGTGGGAATTTGTCTTACAAACACGTTTAAGAAGACGAAAATATGTAAATCTGCAAGGTTCGGTAGTTTTGAACATATACAGGTGGGCTGTGAGATTGGAGGCTGGAAATGTACTTTTATTGTTGTTTATAGACCCCCAAATTTAAGTGCCAGTACATTTATTGATGATTTTAGATTATATTTGGAAACAATTGATATGGTTAGTACGAATACATTCGTCTTTGGTGACTTTAATCTGTGGGTGGATGTTCCAAATGATTACTATGCTACTATCTTTATAGAATTGATGGAGTCTTTCCACTTGATAAATAAAGTGCATACTGCAACTTCAAGAGGTGGTCATGCATTAGACTTGGTTTTTACGAATAGAGAAAGCGATATGATAAATGAGCTGTATGTTGAAGATGAGGGTTGTATTTCGCCGGTCCATAAACTAGTTACTTTTAACATGCCGTTTGTAAGTAAACCTAGACAATCTTAGACAATAAAGTGTAGGTCAAAAAGAAAATTTGAGCCACAACTATTAGCTAATATCGACTGTTGCGAATGAAATACTAATTAAGAAAAGAGAACACTATGCTCACGGTGAATTAATAGATGACTGTACGTCATGTTTCACTAATCTGTATAACAGCATTGCTAGAGAAAAATACGAAGATATGTGCCCCATTATTGAAAAGGAAATAGTAATAGTTGATAGTGCGCCGTGGTTTAATGCTGATATTCAAAGAGCAAAAAAGGCCAAGAAGAAATATGAGAGGCTATGGAGACGTCTACGAACCGAAGAGGCAAGAGATAACTATAAAAGAGCTCGGAATATAGAAAACAGGCTCATTGTGCTTAGAAAACGTGAATACTATATGAATAAAGCAAAAGAAGCTGGATCTGACATGAATAAGCTGTATGTGGTACTTGACAACTTGACGGGAAACAAGAAGAAAAATAAGTTACCAGAAGGGATTCCGGATATGACATTGGCGAATGATTTTTCTGACTTTTTTTGTGATAAAGTTAATGCCATTGTTGGAAATTATGGAGTAGTCGAGACTCCAGACGTTGTTGTAGCTGAGCCTACTGTGACTAAGTTAACAGAATTTACTCTGACGGATCTGAATACAGTTAAATCCATAGTTACGAAAGCAAAACTTACCCATTGTAGTAATGATCCTATACCGATACGTGAAATAGTGCACAGTAACAATTTTAACAGTTTTCTGGACATATATGTTGACATAATAAACTGTAGCATTGCAAATAATGTATTTCCATCGTCTGAAAAGAATGCGATTGTGAAGCCTATTATTAAAGGGAGCCTTGATTCTCAATGCTTGAGCTCTTTTAGGCCTGTTTCCAATTTAACATTTCTATCAAAAATTACTGAAAATGTAATTCTGGGTCAGTTATGGGATCACTTGAGTTTAGTGAAGGCTCTCCCAGACAACCAGTCCGCATATAGAAGACTTTACTCTACGGAAACCACGATGTGCTCTGTGATTAATGATTTACTCGTGCAAATGGACAATGCGAAGTGTGGAATCTTAATTTTGTTGGACTTGAGTGCTGCGTTCGATACAGTGGTGCATAGCTTACTAATTGAAGACTGTAAAGCTATTGGTATTGATGGTAATGCGCTGGAATACCTTCAAAGTTACCTTACTAACAGAACTTATTGTGTGCAAATAAGTAATAAATTCTCAGAGATGAAGCATCTAGAGAGGGGCGTCCCTCAAGGGAGTGTTCTTGGACCAATTCTATTCTGTATATATACAATTGCACTATCTAGCATATTAATGAAACATGGAGTGAAATTCAAGATGTTTGCGGATGACACCCAATTCTATCTGGCACTAAGTGACGTGGTGAATGTTGAGGAGAAGATTAGTGGTTTACTAGAAGACATTGGGAAGTGGATGGAGTCAAAGCAACTGAAATTAAATGAAAATAAAACTGAATGCCTATTAGTAGGCAGACGGGTGAACCTTGAGAGACTGGGCGTGCAAAGCCTCAATATCAATGATAGTGTGATGACTGAGTAGTGTGGTGAAGGATTTGGGAGTCTTGGTTGATAGTGAACTGTCATTTAAAAACCAGATTAATCAAACAGTGCGAATCTCTGCCTATCATCTGAGGAATATTGCTTTTGTGAGAAAATATCTGGATATTAATACAACCAAAATGTTGATCCACAATCATGTAATTAGTAAATTAGACTATTGTAATTCTCTATATTATCGACTACCAAATTACTTGCTATGAAAACTACAACTTATAATGAATAGAGAAGCAAGATTAATAAAGAGTTTACCATTCCGTGCGAGTATAACGCCGGCATTAATTGACCTGCATTGGCTGCCGGTGAAAGCGAGGATCATATTCAAACTGTGTGTTATAGTGTATCAAGCTTTGAACTTTGGAAAGCCGGAATATGTGCGAGACTTATTGGAAGACTTCAATGTTGGCACTGATATGATGCTGAGACCTGGCAACGTGCTGCATCAATTGAATGAGCCACGGTGCAATCATGAATTTGGATTTAGGGCCTTCGAAAAGAGTGCACCGAGACTTTATAATAATCTACCAGTTAATGTGAAAAGGAATGCGAACATAAAGGCCTTTAAAAAGTCACTTAAAACACATTTGTTCAGGGAGTGTTATGACTTAGAAGATGGCACTGTGAGACAAGACTACAAGTGCTAGATGGTTTAAAGGGCAGCTGCGACGAGCGTCACATCTAGTGACGGAGCGCGGCTGAGAAACTCCACACCAAGTAACAAGTAACAAGAGATATTTGTCTAGGTGGAGTTTAAATGAATCAACGGTGCTGCAGTCTATAACGTCTCGGGGAAGCCCATTCCACAAGTTGACAACTCGATTGAAGAAGAAATTCTTAGATTCGTGTGAGTTAAAAGATTTACCAATAGTTTTGCAACCGTTTCCCCGCGTGTAATTAGAATGGTCGATAGTGAAGGACTTACTACAGTTCATATTGTCGATGCCTGTGATGATTTTGAACACTTGAATTAAGTCACCTCTTAATCTGCACTGGGTTAAAGGAAATAGATTTAATTCTCTAAGACGCTCTTCGTATGGTTTGTTCTTTAGGTTAGGTATCATTTTGGTAACTCTACGTTGAACTCGTTCTAGCTTGTTTATATCTTTTTGGTAATAAGGGCACCAGGATTGAACACAGTAATCCAGAAGAGGGCGGACCAAGGAATTGTAAAGGGTTAGGATAACTTCTTTGGATTTATGCTCAAATGGCCTGCCTATAAAGCCAATTATTTTGTTTACCTACTTAACAACTTCTGAACATTGTTGACTCGGTTTTAGGTTACTCGATATTGTTACTCCCAGATCGGTTTCTCCGTTTACATTCTTAAGCTGAGTGCCATTCATCGAATATTTTGCTTTCTCATTTAGGTATCCGATATGTAGTACTTTACATTTATCCGCATTGAAACTCATTTGCCAAATTTGGGCCCAACATGACAATTTATCTAGATTGTGTTGCATATCGTCAACTTGTTCTTTTGAGAGTACGCTATTAGCAATTTTTGTATCGTCAGCAAATTTTGAGATTATACAGGTGAGACCCTCATCTATGTCGTTGATGTAAATTAGAAAGAGAATTGGTCCTAGTACCGATCCCTGGGGTACCCCTCTAATTACATTGGTCCATTTAGATGTCTTACCGTTTATGACTACTCTTTGCTTTCCGTCGCTGAGCCAATTTTCTATCCATTTCAACACACCGTCTTGTATTCCATGCGCTTTTAGTTTTAGCAGTAAACGTTTGTGGGGAACTTTGTCAAAGGCCTTTTGAAAATCAAGGTACCGGTATATAATATCTACAGCTTTACTCTCATCGTAGAGGTTGAGGATATCGTGGAAGAAGTCTAAGAGGTTTGTTAAACGGAACGTTTTTTACGAAAGCCGTGTTGAGTATCTTTAAGTATGTTATTTTCCTCTAAGTGATTTATGAGTGTCTCTTATGACCGTTTCTATCATTTTACATACAACTGAGGTTAAGCTAATTGGACGATAGTTACTGGGTAGGGATTTGCTGCCTTTTTTTAATATCGGTGTTATGTTGGCTAGCTTCCACTAATCAGGCATAGTTCCAGACTGCAAGGATTTATTGAATAGTAATGTCAGTGGTTTGGAGAGCTCATCCTTAGCTTCCTTTAGAACTCTAGGCGAGATTGTATCAGGTCCAGGCGTTTTATTTACCTTGTGTTTATTTAAACAATTCAATACTTCTCTCTGTAACGGTGATATTGCTTAGAACATCTGAATTATCAATTTGAATCGGCGATGGTTTAGGGATATCACTGAGGTCTTCTGTTGTAAAAACTGATGCAGAGAAGGTATTGAGGACATTACTCATTTGTACTTCGTCTTTGGTGTATTCTCCATTTTCATCGACTAACGGTCCAACAGTTGAAGTAACTACTTTGTTCTTTCTGATATAACTATAGAATTCTTTCGGGTTTGTTTTACCTTGATTCGCAATATGTAACTCTAAGGTCTTTTTACTTTGCTTAATTCACTTTTTGGCTTTGCGTCGTAGCTCTACAAATTTCACCCATTCTTGTCATTTTGTGAGGATTTTAATCTATCATTAGCAAGTTTGTTAGCAAGCAGGCAGTTTGAAATATCTTTATTCCACCATTTGGGCTTGTTATTATGGCCTGGACGCCGTATTTTCGATGGTATGCAGTCTTGCACTGCTTTTAGGTAAGTGGTTTCGAATAACTTCCAAGATGTATTTGTCGTTATTGTTAATTAAAAAGCTCCAGTCAGTTTCTTTAAACATATTTCTAAGTTTATAGAAGTTTGCTTTCTTGAAATTAGGGACTTTTTAGATGCTACTATTTGGTTCGTTACTAGTAAACTTTAAAGTGAAAGTTATCGTACGATGGTCGCTGTTACTGAATTCATCACCAACATCCAAATTCTCTATTAATTCTTCTTTTGTTGCAAGTACAATGTCAAGAACGTTATTATCACGGGTCGGTGTTCGAACAAATTGATAAAGCGAACTCTCTTGCAAGTTCGTATACAAGTCATGTCCAGAGTGTGAAGTAAGAGTATCGCCCCACTTGGTCACAGGTAAATTAACGTCGCCAAAACTTATAGTATCTTGTGAGTTACTTACATCTGCAATTTGTTAGTAAATTTCTCGGTTAGTTTGCACTGATTGAGCTGGAGGTCTGTATATTAACGCAAGTATTATTTTTGTACCTTTATTATTCTTTATTAGCACAAAAGATGTGTCGACGTTCACAATTTCAGGTTTTGACAAGAGGGTAGGGTTAAGACTTTCTTTGATATAAAGTAAAACGCCACCTCCATTTCGATTTATTCGGCTTTTCTCAAACATTACATAACCGGGAAGTGAATACTCTGCTAAAAAGTCTCTATCTTCTGTATTGAGCCAAGAATCTGTTATGCCAATCACATCATAATTTTCTGTAATCACTAGCTCCTCTAAATCTGAAAATGTATTGCATTTGCATAGAAAACCTTTAAATTTGTTATTTTAGAACTCATGGTACGCTCTTTAATAATATTTTTGGCTCTTGTCGGATCTACATTTATGTTCATGGCTGTCCTCGGTCCTCGCTGTCTTCAGTCCTTATCGCTGGTGGTCCTCGTTTGCCTCTGTTTTTTGCTTGGCGTTGGATGATTTATGTCACTGCTGCTTCTTCTCGGATGGTGTTTTTTTATCCATGGCTGCGGACTGCTTCGTGTAGGAGACGACTCATGCTTAGATGAGTGCCATCCTTGCGGAACAGAGTAGGCTGGTTATAGAAATTGTCCCAAAGGTTGACAAATTCAACTTCTTCCTTCAGACACAAATATTTTAGTCGGCTATTTGTGCTGAAGGCCTTGTCGTAGAATTTGTCAGGTGGGTCGATCTTGGGGAGAATTCCTGAGATGATGATATTCCTTGACTTGTTTTTGTAGTGCTGGATCATCTTGCGATATTTCTCCATCAACTCTTCGGATCTGGTGCGCATGATGTCATTTTAACCAGCATGGATGACAAAAAGGGTATTTTTGATTGCATCCTTTGTGGTATGTTCGAAAGCTTCCACAATGTCGTCCAGTCCAGCTCCTGGGATGCAAAATATTTTTCGTCGATTTGGGACTCTGTCGCAGAACTCTTCGACCTGTCCTCGTAGGATAGAGGAATGACTATAGATCAGGCAAAGGAAGCGGTAATAAACAGGAATGAATGGAGAATGCTTGTGAATAGTTGAGTGAACACGTGGTCATTTGGGGGAAGGGGTCGGGCGCAAGTTGGACTAGATAATAGTCCATCAGGCGCCTGGCCCGGGAAGACGATTAATATGAAGGGTGCGCCTGGAAGTGTGGTGGGCAGGCTTGTGGCTTCGGCTCCGATGCATGTCTGCCTGCCGAGATCGGAACCTCTCCGGGTGGTCGATGGCCGGGGAAGTGCTGGAGCGACCTTGGTGACCCTGGTCTCTGGGTCTTCTCCTGGGTGACCTAGATGTTTGTGAAATTGTGTTTTTATCTGTGATTGTTCGTTGTTTTATGTTTTGTGTGTTCCCTGTTCTTGCTCTGTCTTGAGTCGGCCACCCCCAAGAAAAAAAAAATTAAAATAGAATAAAATAGAAAATAAAAATAAAAATAGACAAAATGGGAATTGACCCTGAGCATATAGATAGATAAATATATATATATATATATATATATATATATATATATATATATATATATATATATATATATAAAGGAAGATAAATACCAGTGTAGGTAACCACATCTTGAATTTATTTGCTAACGTTTCGATACAATCCTTGTATCATCATGAGAGCCTATAATTATGGAACAAAATAAGTTCTTTTAACATTTGTTCATACATCGAGATTTAATTATCAAAATTGAGTAAAAGAAATATTTACGATATACATACTGGTACCGGACTTATATCCTGGGGTAAATTTGATTATTTGTCTCACCTTAACTATATTCCCTGTCTATCATTGTTCGTCCGTCTTGTCTGTCCTTCCCTCCTCGTAAATATCCACAACTCCCGCAGGTTGGGTCAAGCCCCGGCGCCTTTATCTCCTACTACAATTCATTTCCTCACCCCCCACTACTTCCTCTGTCCCAACTCCAGTATTCGAGGTATTGGGGTGATCAAAATTATTACTTGTCTCACCTTTACTATATTCCCTGTCTGTGTCTAGCTGTGAGGCATCGTACCAACAGCGGCAAGGGGGTATAGGAGGGAATCTCAGCAACCAGTATACTCAA
The DNA here is from genome assembly GCA_037953745.1 of Lithodes maja. Lineage (NCBI taxonomy): Eukaryota > Metazoa > Arthropoda > Malacostraca > Decapoda > Lithodidae > Lithodes > Lithodes maja. The sequence goes on from JBAKBP010028370.1 coordinate 17,331, forward strand.
GGGGTTAAGTTGTCTGTGGCAGTTGGCTAATAATTATTTGAAGGGGGCCCACCTCATTTGTTTTTCTCTCTCTCCCTCTTCCTGTGGGTTGTATCCTTTCGGCCCCATTCAGCCTACTGTTTTAAGACATTTATCCCCATCCAGGTGTCGATTTTTTCCTGGCGATTGGTAGCGAGCCAGCATATTTAAAAACTAAATATTTGAAATTTGGTGAAAATCCGTCCAACGGTCTAGGAGTTCCGAGACAGACGGACAACGACGACAACGACGACGACAGACATTTTTTTCGTGTGGTACCCACTATATGGGGGGTGCGATACCAAACTCTGCTTACGCAGAGTTGATTTTATACAGTGATATAGTGATGATGGTGATAATAGTAGTGATGATGGTTGTAGTTGTATTAATGATGTTGACAGTAGTGATGATGATGACCGTAGTAGATATGATGGTGACAGTAGTAGATAATGATGGTGACTACGAGTAGTAGTGATGATGGTCATAATAGTAGTGATGATGGTGACAAGTAATGATAGTTGTAGTGATAATAATGACAGTAGTGATGATGGAAGTGACGATGGTGTGAGTATTAGTGATGATGGTGAGTAGTAGTGATGATGACAATAGTTGTGATGATGAAGATCATAGTAATGGTGATGATGGCAGTAGTAGTGATGATGGTGACAGTAGGATACATGATGGTAATACTTGTGACAGTAGTAATGATGATGGTTATAGTAGTAGTGATGATGTTAACAGTAGTAATGATGATTGTAGTATGGTGGTGATGATAGTAGTAATGCTGGTTGCTAGTTGTAGTATCAATGCTAGTAGTGATTAAGATGTTTGTGACAATGGTGAGAGTAGTAGTGATGATGGTGAGAGTAGTAGTGATGATTGTAATTGTAGTAGTGATGATGATCATAGTAATGGTGATGATGAAAGTAGTTGTGATGATTGTGGCGGTTGTAGTGATGATGGTGTTAGTAGTGATGATGGTAACCCATCGCAGAGTTGGGTATGCCGTTTTGATTTTGGGCAAAACGGCACGTCTACTTTATTATTACTATCACCATCAATCCCACTATCATTACCATCACTTCTAATGCCAAGTAAACTAACTTAATTAACCTAGCAAATGCAGAGCGAGATGCTTTCACCCCCAGAACGCCATCATTGCTGGGTGTGTGTGTGTGTGTGGGGGGGGGGGGGGGGAGGGAGGGAGGGAGGAGGACCATATTTTGGACCTAAAAATTGCATCAATTCAAAAAATCTTTTTTGACTGACGTTGGCATTCACGCAACAAATGTGCGTGTGAAATTTGGTGAAAATCCGTCCAACGGTCTAGGAGGAGTTTCGGGACAGACGGACAACAACGACGACAGACATTTTATTCCGGTGGTACCCACTATACGGGGGGGGGGGGGGATACCAAACTCTGCTTACGCAGAGTTGATAAATACTCCTTAATGAAGGATTGAATAAGAGAGGCGTATGTGAGTGGGGTTTGAGTTTCATTTTCGTATGGTTGAATGGTAAAAAAAATCGCTTCCCGGACAACTTAACCAGTAGACCAATTCAACCAGTGCCAATTCATCGCTGGCTAACCAAACCAGTGTGAATTTAAAGTAATAACCTAACGACCTAACCTATCAGTATTGGTTGAGTTGACAATGGTTGAGAGCTACTGTTTTAAATGGTCTACTGGTTAAGAGTTACTGGTTGAGAGCTACTGCCTGAAATGTTATACTGGTTGAAATGGTTTACTGGTTGAGAGTTACTAGTTGAAATGGTCTGTTCTGGTTGAGAGTTACTGGTTGAGCTGGCACTGGTTGAGCTGGCACTAGTTGAGAGCTACTGGTTGAGCTGGCACTAATTGAGAACTGGTTGAGAGCTACTAGGTGAAATGGCCTACTGGTTGAGAGGTATTGGTTGAGCTGGCACTGGTTGAGAGCTTGTGGTTGAAATAGTCTACTGGTTGAGTTGTCCGGTCACCCAGTTGAATACATTAAGAAGAGATGGGTCGTTTTTCTGGACCCCTTTTCCCTTCTGTTTATCCCCATTAGTTTTGAAGTTTTAAGACGTTCGACCCATTACTTTGGTGATTTTAGCACATTTAGCTTAATTTCGTTATCAATTTTAAGACCTATCGTGCCATTTAGGTGTCGACATTTTCCTAGCGAGCAATAGCGAGCCTGCAATTACAAGAGGTACCGGCCTTCGGCCGGTAAAAATGTAAAACTTCGTCTTGAAGGGATGTCTAGGGGGTGTTTTCCCAAGTTTGAGGGAGGTCTAACGAGGAAACTAAAAAATAAATTAATAAATGAATTAATAGAAGAAGAAAAAAACTAAAATAGCCACAATCCTCTTAATATACTGCACTTTCATAATTTCATATATATTTTCCTGCAGATAAAACTACAGATTATACACCGCCTCAAAAAGCGGAACTAAGCTTGAATTTAAAGCTTTGTGTTAAGAGCGTTTATTTTCCTTTCTCCTGTGTTTGCGAACACCTCCCTGGTGTACAAGTTGCTCACAATACTATTGTATTTGACCGAACACCATGCCATATCTATTTTGGAACGCCTAATTACACACACACTCTCTCTCTCTCTCTCTCTATCTATCTATCGCTCTCACACTCTCACACACACACACACACACACACACACACACACACACACACACACACACACGTACACACACACGCAACAGGCGTAAACTTGACTGAAATATAAATTAAATTTGCTGGGAGAATCAGGTCACATTATTATTCAGAGGTAATCCTCTCTTTTTACCCCCAGAACAAGCGGGCTGTGTTTTCACATTGTTTTTGTTTGTGAATGTGTTTTGTTGTTTTGTTTCTGATTCTGTCTGTCTGTTTGCATTTGTTGTTTTGTGAGTGTCTGGTTTGTATGTATGCTTTGGTGTTTGTGAGTGTGCTTGTTTGTTTGTGAGTTTGCTTTGTTGTTTGTGAGTGTTTTGTTGTTTGTGAGTGTGCTTTGTTGTTTGTGAGTGTGCTTTGTTGTTTGTGAGTGTGCTTTGTTGTTTGTGAGTGTTTTGTTGTTTGTGAGTGTGTTTTGTTGTTTGTGAGTGTGTTTTGTTGTTTGTGAGTGTGTTTTGTTGTTTGTGAGTGTGCTTTGTTGTTTGTGAGTGTTTTGTTGTTTGTGAGTGTGTTTTGTTGTTTGTGAGTGTGTTTTGTTGTTTGTGAGTGTGCTTTGTTGTTTGTGAGTGTTTTGTTGTTTGTGAGTGTTTTGTTGTTTGTGAGTGTTTTGTTGTTTGTGAGTGTGCTTTGTTGTTTGTGAGTTTTGTTGTTTGTGAGTTTTGTTGTTTGTGAGTGTTTTGTTGTTTGTGAGTGTGTTTTGTTGTTTGTGAGTGTTTTGTTGTTTGTGAGTGTGTTTTGTTGTTTGTGAGTGTGTTTTGTTGTTTGTGAGTGTGCTTTGTTGTTTGTGAGTGTGCTTTGTTGTTTGTGAGTGCTTTGTTGTTTGTGAGTGCTTTGTTGTTTGTGAGTGCTTTGTTGTTTGTGAGTGCTTTGTTGTTTGTGAGTGCTTTGTTGTTTGTGAGTGTACTTTGTTGTTTGTGAGTGTGCTTTGTTGTTTGTGAGTGCTTTGTTGTTTGTGAGTGTTTTGTTGTTTGTGAGTGTTTTGTTGTTTGAGTGTTTTGTTGTTTGAGTGTTTTGTTGTTTGAGTGTTTTGTTGTTTGAGTGTTTTGTTGTTTGAGTGTTTTGTTGTTTGTGAGTGTTTTGTTGTTTGTGAGTGTTTTGTTGTTTGTGAGTGTGCTTTGTTGTTTGTGAGTGTGCTTTGTTGTTTGTGAGTGTGCTTTGTTGTTTGTTAGTGTGCTTTGTTGTTTGTGAGTGTGCTTTGTTGTTTGTGAGTGTGCTTTGTTGTTTGTGAGTGTGCTTTGTTGTTTGTGAGTGTGCTTTGTTGTTTGTGAGTGTGCTTTGTTGTTTGTGAGTGTGCTTTGTTGTTTGTGAGTGTGCTTTGTTGTTTGTGAGTGTGCTTTGTTGTTTGTGAGTGTGCTTTGTTGTTTGTGAGTGTGCTTTGTTGTTTGTGAGTGTGCTTTGTTGTTTGTGAGTGTGCTTTGTTGTTTGTGAGTGTGCTTTGTTGTTTGTTTGTGAGTGTGCTTTGTTGTTTGTTTGTGAGTGTGATTTGTTGTTTGTTTGTGAGTGTGATTTGTTGTTTGTGAGTGGGATTTGTTGTTTGTTTGTGAGTGGGATTTGTTGTTTGCCTGTGAGTGGGATTTGTTGTTTGTTTTGTGAGTGGGATTTGTTGTTTGTGAGTGTGCTTTGTTGTTTTCTTTGCGGGTCTGTCTTGTTTACGTGTGTGTTTTGTTGGTTGTTTGTGAGTGCCTTGTTAATTTTAATATGTTTTATTGTTTGTAAGTGTCTTGCTTGTGTGTGTTTTTTGTTTGTGAGTGTCTTGCCTATGTGTATGTTTTTTTGTTGTTGTTTGTAAGTGCCTTGTTAATATGTTTTATTGTTTGTAAGTGTCTTGCTTGTGTGTGTTTTTTGTTTGTGAGTGTCTTGCCTATGTGTATGTTTTTTTTGTTGTTGTTTGTAAGTGCCTTGTTAATATGTTTTATTGTTTGTGAGTCTGTCTTGCTTGTGTGTGTTTTTTGTTTGTGAGTGTCTTGCCTATGTGTGTGTTTTTTTGTTGTTGTTTGTAAGTGCCTTGTTAATATGTTTTATTGTTTGTAAGTGTCTTGCTTGTGTGTGTTTTTTGTTTGTGAGTGTCTTGCCTATGTGTATGTTTTTTTTTTTTTTTTTGTAAGTGCCTTGTTAATATGTTTTATTGTTTGTGAGTCTGTCTTGCTTGTGTGTGGGTTTTTTTTGGTTGTGAGTGTCTTGTTTATGAGTGCTTTGTTGTTTGTAAGGCTGGCTCCCAGTGTGTTTGTCTGGAGTATATGTGCTAGTTTGTTTGTTTACTTGTTTTGTATAGTTTTTAGGCGTAAGTGTTTGTCTAGAATCTAAAGCATATTATGTGCCAATCTGCTCATTTTATCTGTTTATATTTTTAATCTGTGTGTTTCCTAAGTATGTATGCTAGTCTGTCTGTCTGTTATATTTGTTTGTTTGTGAGCCTGTCTGTGTGTTTGTCTAAAGTATACTGCATATGCCAGCCTGTTTGTTTGCCAGTGTTTGTTGTTTGTTTGTGTCTGCCTGTGTGTCTAGAGTATAATATTTATATGCCAGTCTGTTTATTTGTATATTTATGTCTGTATATTTGGCTACTGTATATCTGTGTGTGTATTTGTTTGTCTGTATCTGTTGTTCGTTAATATTTTGTTTACCTTATATCTGATAAGCTGTTTGTTGGTAGAGTGTCTTTGTTTGATTAAGGGGAGATGGGTAGTTTTTCTGATCTCCTTTCTCCCTCATGTTTAGTAACATTAACTTTTTACAGACTTTACGACTTTCGACACATTAGTTTGGCGATTTTAAGACCTTTCGACCCTTTGTTTTCAATAGTAAGACGTGTCATTTAGGTGTTGATGTTATCCTGGCGAGCGATAGCGAGCCTTTTAGAGTAACCGGCCTTCGGCTGGGACATTTTTCTATCGATTTTTTTTTTTTTTTTTTTTTTTTGCTATGTCTTTCTGCCGTATATATATATGTGTGTGTGTGTGTGTGTAAGTCTGGCTCCCAGTGTGTTTATCTAGAGTATAATAATGTGCTAGCTTGTTTGTTTGTATATTTTTGTATATTTGTGACTCAAGTCTGTTTGTCTAAAGCATACGTGCCAATCTGTTTGTTATTTTCTGTTTTTATTTTTGAGTCTTGTCTCTGTGTTTCTTAGGGGGATAGTGGCTGTTTTATTTTTTATTTTATTTATTTTTTTGTCCATTAATTACTTAGTTCATTTTATTTATCCATAAACCTCCATCAAGCTTAAAGAACCCTCCCCTAAGCCCCCCTTCCTCCCCTAAGCCCCCCTTCCTCCCCTAAGCCCCCCTTCCTCCCCTAAGCCCCCCTTCCTCCCCTAAGCCCCCCTTCCTCCCCTAAGCCCCCCCTTCCTCCCCTAAGCCCCCCTTCCTCCCCTAAGCCCCCCTTCCTCCCCTAAGCCTCCCTTCCTCCCCTAAGCCCCCCTTCCTCCCCTAAGCCCCCCTTCTCCCCTAAGCCCCCCTTCCTCCCCTAAGCCCCCCTTCCTCCCCTAAGCCTCCCTTCCTCCCCTAAGCCCCCCTTCCTCCCCTAAGCCCCCCTTCCTCCCCTAAGCCCCCCTTCCTCCCCTAAGCCCCCCTTCCTCCCCTAAGCCCCCCTTCAAGATATATTTGTACATTTTCGGTAGAAAAATGTCCCGGCCGAAGGCCGATTCCTCTTAAAATTACAGGCTCGCTATCGCTCGCCAGGAAAAACAATCGACACCTAATTGGTACTAAAGGTCTTGAAATTGACAACGAAATGAGAAGAAAGGTGTTAAAATCGACAAACTAATGGGGCGAAAGTCTTCAAATCTCAAAACAAAAGGGGTTAAGCATGAGGGAGAAGAGTGTCCAGAAAAACGACCCATCTCTCCGTAACTATTTATGCGAATCTGTTTGTCTGTTATATTTGTTTGTGAGCCTCTCTGTGTGTTTGTTAACCTGAGCTTGCTGTCTGGTTTTGTCTGTATGTTAGTCTTCCATACATCTAACTTAACAAATGTATTAAAACCCGTAATTTTGAACACATTATCGATCGTCATATAATACGTTCCGTTACTGTTATTAAGGGGTGATGCCCGTATTTATTTGAACACATTATCGATCGTCATATAATACGTTCCGTTACTGTTATTAAGGGGTGATGGCCGTATTTATTTGAACACATTATCGATCGTCATATAATACGTTCCGTTACTGTTATTAAGGGGTGATGGCCGTATTTATTTGAACACATTATCGATCGTCATATAATACGTTCCGTTACTGTTATTAAGGGGTGATGGCCGTATTTATTTGAACACATTATCGATCGTCATATAATACGTTCCGTTACTGTTATTAAGGGGTGATGGCCGTATTTATTTGAACACATTATCGATCGTCATATAATACGTTCCGTTACTGTTATTAAGGGGTGATGGCCGTATTTATTTGAACACATTATCGATCGTCATATAATACGTTCCGTTACTGTTATTAAGGGGTGATGGCCGTATTTATTGGTTTATTGTTTTATCTTTGCATATTTTTTTTTAGTTTCCTCCCTAAACCTCCAGCAACCTGTAAAAAAAAACTCCCAAGACCCCCTTCAAGATAGATTTGTACATTTTTCGGTAAAGAAAAGTCCCTGCCGAAGGCCGGTTATGCTTAAAATTTCAGGCTCCCTATCGCTCGCCAGGAATATATCGACACCTAAATGGCACGAAAGGGCTTAATATTGATAAAGAAATGAGGCGTAGTCTTAAAACCGCCAGACTAATGGGCCGAACGTCTTAAAATCTAAAAAATCAATGGTGCTAAACACGAGGGAGAAGGGGGCCAGAAACACCCGCCCATCCCCCCATAATCGGCTATTGTTTATAGCGACTGTACAGTTACGCTAATGAATTTGGTACATTTTGAAGCCTCCCAACAGTTTAGGGAAGATTTGTATTTGTTTGCTCTCTCTCTCTCTCTCTCTCTCTCTTCCTCTCTCTCTCTCTCTCTCTCTCTCTCTCTCTCTCTCTCTCTCTCTCTCTCTCTCTCTCTCTCTCAAAGTCATTTTTTTTTTTTTTTTTTTTTTTTTTTTTTTTTCTATATTCCAACTACTCCCTCTCGGGCATAGGCTGACAGCCTGTACATTCCACCGCTCAACACGGTGAAGCCCGTGAGGTCTTGTTCCAGTCTGGGGAGTGAGACATGCGAAGCATCCACCATGGCTCGAAGCAGCTCCATCTCTGAAGCGGCTGGTTGCTTCGCCCAAGTGCTTCACCGTCTCACCCTCCAGACTCAGACCCTCACTCTCAGAACGCCACCTATTGAGCAGTGAACTCACTAGGCATTGTCCCCCTGTAACATATTTTGATTATGGGAATATCCATACAGTGTTATTTAATCAGGGGACAATGAGGGTATTTTTTTGGCATTTCGGTGGGCTTTGTGGTAATGCACTGACACTAGGTACAGCACAAATCCAATCCCAATAATATCTTCCCATTGACATATCGGGACTTGAACCCGGGTCCACCGGATTACCAATCCAGTGGCATGACCACTCCACCACACCTCCCCTATGTCTCTGAATTAGCCAAAAGGTTATATATTTGTACACATTTATATATTTACTTATTTATTATTTTTAGCTTCCTCTCAAGACCTCCATTAAGCATTAACAAATACCCCCAAGACTCACCTTCCAGATAATTGTTTACATTATTTGGTAGAAAAATGTCCCGGCTAAAGGCTGATGCTTCCTAAATTACAGGCTCACTATCGCTCGCCATGAAAGAATCGACACATAAATGGCACAAAACATCTTAAAATCGCCAAATTAATGGGGATACACATGAGGGAGATGGGGATCCAGAAAAACTAAACCTCCCCTTAAAGGAATCTCCAAAAAATATTTATATGTATATACCGGTATGTATTATACTCAGGCACATACCCCATAGCTGGGGATGGCTGACTCGAGACAGAGCTCGAACAGAAACTACAAAACATAAACAAAAGAATAATGAATATAATAATAAAACTACATCTCGCACACATCTAGGTCGCCCAGAGACCAAGGATCACTAGGGGCCTCCAGCACTCCCCCGGTCCCAGACCTCCCGGAGAGGTTCCAGTCTCAGCAGGCAGACATGCAGCGAAGCCCACCACCACAATGCCCGCCCACCTTACTTCCAGGCATGGCCCTTCACAACATACACCGGCTCCCCGGGCCAGGCGCCTGACGGACTAGTCCAGGGGTCAGCAACATGCGGCTTAGGAGCCACATGCGGTTTTTTCAAGACACTTTAGACGCTTTAGAAATAGTAATTAGTCCTTTAAAACAAAGGCATCATATAACACATATAAGGCAAAATTCGATTTATTTTATTCAACTTCGAAAAGATCCATAGGCATCAATCGTTCTGATTTCTAGAAATACAAGACATACGTCTTTCCTAAACTGTGTGAATACAAGTAAATTGAACAATATCACTATAATTTGTTTTGTCCAGAAGTATATTCTCTTATTTCTGAACTACTGTAGATATTGGTTTATGAGACCTCATATTTTTTTTTATTGCGGCACCGACAGTACAATTTTTGTATGAAACTTTGACAAAAATGGCTCTTCTAGCCTTAAGGGTTGCTGACCACTGATCTAGCCCATCTGGCTCCCGACCTAAGACTGCGTTATCACTCATAGAGAGCAGTAGTGGAGCAGATAACTGCAAATTTCAGGAGAATCGTTCAAATGGTGATGCAAGCATGAAATTTGGTACATGTACCCTTCAAGGTCCATTCTTCTCAGAAATACCGCTGGCCACGCGAAAATCCAAGATGGCGGTCATTTTTCAAGATGGCTGCCGTGCCTGACTATATATTGCTTAATTTTGTTTTAATTATTACTTGATGAACATTTTAAGAGAAAACTGTTTCTTGCAAACCAGATTAATGAGAAGCACTGTTTTAATCATTGTCATAGTCTATAATTGGAATTTTAGAATGGCATCCAAGATGGCCTCCATTAATTTCATATGTTCATATCTAAGCAACTACTGAACATATATACATGATTTTTGGTGTTCACATACATTCTTTGGGTCAGATAATCCAATGGAGCCATTTTCACATTTGTTAGTAAGGACTGAGGCAGTGATGAGATCTTGCAAATATAATAGAGTGATGTCAACACACAACCAGGGCACACTGGTAACATCGCTGCTGTGCAACTCATCATGGGGTTCAGTGTCAGCTTATTTGACTGTACTATACTATAAGTAAATTTAAATACATATGTTGCATCTACCGTTCCCCAAATACTCCTCCAGAGCAAAGTCTTTTTGATTCTCTGTCCTCACAACTCAGTGTCCTCAACTTAAATGCTTCTTCTGAAATCACTGTGTTGGGTGATTTTATTGTCCATAATGTTGAATGGCTCACTCATTCAGCCAGGACTGATGATGCTGGTCTTGAATGTGAGCTATTTTCAGACTCATTTAATCTCACTCAACTAGTCAACCAACCCACCCGTGTACCAGATAATCCTAATCATAATTCCCACCTACTGGACTTATTTTTAACAACCAATTCAGAAAATAATGATGTTACAGTGAGGTCCCCGCTTGGATCTTCTGATCACTGTCTGATACAGGCCACCTGACTATCACCTACCACACCTTCCCACTCTGAACCATTTTTGGTGACTAAATGGCATTACGATAGGGCAGACTGGGAGGGTCTTCAAGGTTTCTTTATTGATAGTCCCTGGACCTCTTTCTTTTCTAATGATGCACACTCCACCTTGAGCCACATACAAGATTTTGTAAAAATTGGAATGGAAACTTTTATTCCTCATCAAAAGTACAGTAAAAGATCTAATTCACCTAAATGGTTTGACCATAAATGTGCTAGAGTAACTGAACAAAAAGCAATAGCCTACAATGCATACACAAGATCAAAAACACATGAAGCCTTTAATTACTTTAGAAACATCAGAAATCATGCCAAAACTGTATTAAACCTAACTAAATCAAACTTTCTCCATAAGCAGGCAAATAAACTTCTAAATAATCCAAATGATAACAAAATATTTTGGTCTACTCTTAACTCATTCAAATCCAACTTCACTACTGCTTCATCCATTCCACCATTAAAATCTCCGACTGGCAATCTTGTAAGTGACCCACGAGGTAAAGCTAACCTTCTTGCGGATATTTTCTCCACCAACTCAACCTTAGATGAAATAAATCAAGATGTCCCTGTACTTAATTTTAATTCGCCTGAAATTCCCTCACTTAAGATCCACACCAGACATGTCAAAACTATTTTGCAGAATCTCTCAGTAGATAAGGCTCATGGTCCAGATGAAATTCCTCCAATAGTACTTAAGAATTGCTCCTTGGTGCTCGCTCCTGTATTGGCAAAAAATTTCCGTCTGTGTACTCATACCTCATGCTTCCCAGTACCCTGGAAAGAAGCAAACATCCATCCAGTTCCTAAAAAAGGTGCCTCTTCAGATCCATCAAACTTCAGACCAATAGCTATAACTTCCACTCTTGGCAAAGTCTTTGAAATTATATTAAATAATCACATAATTAAGCATCTGGAGAATAATAAATTAATCAGCGATAGGCAATATGGTTTTAGACGATGTCGATCAACTGCAGACATTCTTTGCCTTCTTACGCATCAAATCAACCAAGCTACAGACCAACATGGTGAAACACATACAATAGCACTGGATATATCAAAGGCATTTG
>JBAKBP010028371.1:0-28704 GCA_037953745.1 Lithodes maja
CTCCTTCTCCACCACGGCCGCAACAAGCCAACACAGGGACAGTGAGAGGCTCAGAGGGGCGCCTCACATACTCTTTTATCAGGTTCACGTGACATAACTGATTCTTCTTCCTCCTGTCTGGAGTGGCAACAAGGTAATCTAGGTCCGAAATTTTCTCCACAATTTTATAGGGTCCAGTATACTTCGCCGACAAGGGGTTACCCACCAAAGGCAACAAAATCAACACCTCCTGTCCCACAATGAACTCCCGGAGCTTCACTTTGCGATCATACCTGTCCTTCATTAAAGCTTGTGACCCTGTTAAATTCCGACCTGCCATCTCCAGACTCTTAAGCATGCGCTCACGGCTTTCAAACACATACTTCAACAAGGAACAAGGCGGCACAGTTCCTTCCCAAATTTCCCGCAGCATATTAAGGGGGCCCCTGACTCGGTGTCCAAAAATCAGCTCGTTTGGACTAAATCCCAGGCTCTCACCAGGCACTTCCCGAGCAGCAAACAGTACATACGGCAATCCAAGATCCCAATCTCTTCCGTTATCAGCACAATAACACCTGAGCATGCTTTTAAGGGTGGCATGCCACCGCTCAAGCACCCCTTGGCTCTCAGGGTGATACGCTGACGATACCACCGCCCGTATTCCATGCTGTTGCATTGTTTGCTTAAAGAGATTGGAGGTGAAATTGGACCCCTGATCAGACTGAATCTCCTCCGGGTACCCGTACCTTGAAAAGTACCACAACAAGTTACTGACTACCGTCTTAGCCATGCCGTTTTTCATGGGGTATGCATCGGGGTATCTAGTGGCAACATCCATGATGGTTAACAAAAATTTATTACCAGCCTTTGTGGGAGGGAGGGGACCAACCATGTCAACAACAATCTTACTAAAAGGTGGCCCAATTACAGGAATAGGGTGCAACGGAGCTTTAGGAATAACTTGGTTTGGTTTCCCGACCTGTTGACAAATATCACATGAGTTTATCCAGGACTGCACATGAGACTTCATCCCCGGCCACCAAAACAACTTCCCCAAAGCCGCCACCGTTTTTCTTACCCCCAAATGTCCTGCCAGCGGTGTGTCATGCGCCAAACTCAGTAGGCTATCCCTGCACTCCCGCGGCACCATCAACTGGTCCACTACCCCGGACCCCATCTTCCAGCTACGGTTAGGGTCTTGAAAACGCCGATACAGGATGCCATCTAAATAAAAAAAATCTCCCGGCTGTGCATCACCGTCCTCGTCGAGCTCCACAGCTCCATTAGCACACGTTTGGAGCTCAGGGTCCTCCAGCTGCAACCGACGTATATCTGAGGGTGCCAAGCGATCTAACTGCTCCCGGAGCAATGCATGACCCTCCCCGATACTGAGCTGCTCCCTCTGTCTCTCTCGATGTTCATAACGTTGCTGTCGTGGAGACTCGTCATGCCCAGCCTCGTCACTCTCGATGACAGGCCCAGGGGCTACTCCAGAACTAAGTAATGGTGCTAATACTGAATCACCCAGGAGAGCCGCCGAGTCAAAACTCTTAAAACCAACTCCAGCTTTAGCCTCCTCCTGTTGATCGTTCCTCTGCTGGTCTGAAGACGGAGGACTAGGCTGTGACACTTTAGCTGCCCGAGCTCGGGTGACAGCACACGCCATGGGTTGTGCCTGGCACCGCTCGACCCACTCTCGCTCTTCCCTACTCACGTCGGCCGGCCTCTCGGCAACGACTAAGGGTAGAACCTCAGAAGCGGGCATTGCAAAGTCGTTGCCGAGAAGAAGGTCGACGCCCTCCACTGGCAGTTTCTCCACAATCCCAACATCCAATTCACGTGCCACACCATCCACCTCCAACTCCACCGCACCAGCGGGTATGACCGAGTTGCATTAATACCCTGCACCACCACCACCCGAGGCCGCATTTATAGGTAGCCAGTCAAGTTTTTCATCAAAGTCTGGGAAGCACCTGTATCACGCAAGACCTCTACTCCATGCTTGCGCCCCGCCCACATCACGCAACCCCGCCCTCTATGGTCGCAAAAAACATCCTGAGCAGGGGTCGAGCCTCCCAGGTGCTTCTGCATTGGCTGTGCCTCAGCCTCTGACGAACTGCCCCGGGCAAACTCAGAAGGCTTCAGAGACACACCAATGTTGCAGGCCAAAGACACAGCTGCTGTAGGTGGTTTGCTAGGACAGACTCTTGCAAAGTGCCCCTTTTTATGACATTGATAACACTCTAACTCCCCTTTGGGCTTCCCTTGGTACTGGGAAGGGCCCGGCCCCTTCTTAAATGGGACGGTGCTAGTCTTGTGGTCAGTCTTGGTATCATAACTCTTGTACTTGTTTGCATAAGATATATTACTAACTCGGGGGGGTGGGGCGTCACGCCCCTTGTTACCTGCCTCACTACGCTGGGCAGACCCGCACCCACGAATTAATGATAGCCGGAGGTCAGCCATCTCAGCTGCCTCCTGTAGAGTTTTTGGATTCTTTTCTTTAATAGTTAAAGTCATTTCTGCACCTGTACACTTATAAAACTGCTCGAGCAGAAACAGCTCAGTCAACTGTTCGGCCGTCTCAGCTTTCTCAGAACGTGTCCAGTTTGTAAGTGCATCTTTTAAGTCCCGGGCATGTTCAAGAAAGGTCGCCTCCCTAGTCTTTGTAACACCCCGAAACTTCAATCGATATGTTTCTGGTTGCAACTCGTATGCCCGTAGGACAGCTCTCTTCAATTCTGGGTAGTCAATGCAAGACTCTAAAGGCAGTGCATCATAAGCCTTCAGACCCTTACCCGTAAGTCTTGAGGAGACCAGAGCTGCCCACTTCTCTTCAGGCCAATTATGCTCCCTACACTTCTTCTCAAAACGATTAAAAAATTCTGTGACTTCAGTTTCACTAAATGCCGGCACCAATTTGACTAAGTGAGACAAGGACTGTTCTCTTACTTGGCCCTCCCGGCCCATCCGAATCCCTGTCGACTCTGCACGAGTCTTATCTAAGTCTATCTGAGCACAATATTTCTCGGAGTCGTATCTAAGCTCAGCCTCGTGCCTCCTAGTCTCATCCTCGTGCCTCCTAGTCTCATTCTCCTGCTTCCTAGACTCAGCCTCAATCGCATACTTCCTAGACTCAGCCTCGATTGCATACCTCCTAGACTCAGCCTCCATCTCCTTCTCATGCCTCCTAGACTCATTCTCCATCTCCTGCTTCCTAGCCTCATTCTCCATTTTAGCAAGCTCGAGTTTAAATATCATCTCAGGAGACAGGCCGGAAGAGGGAGCTGCCACTACTGAAGGAGGGGGGGCAAGAACTGGGGAACCACCATACGCACCGCCCGAGGGCACTCCAATCTTCCAATGCTCATCCCTCTGTGGGAGAGTGCTAACCTCCGGCAACTGAGTGGACGGCACTGTGGGAGTCGAGTGAGAGGGGATCTGGGGAGGAACCCCCCCAAACGCCCTCTCCTCCGAAACCCCATGTCGCCCACGCAACACCCAGGAAATCAGCTCCCCCTTGGACATCCCTCCTACATTGGATAGACCCAAAACCTTGGCTATCAGGTGCAAGCCATAAATATTCACCCCAGTCAACCTCTCCTCCGTCACGTGGTACCGCTTACTCACAAAAAGTCTAGCATCCTCCTCACTAGTTACTAACGGCACCTCCTCACTTAGCATCTCTCGCTCCTCGTCAGTACTAGGGCCCGACATACTGAAGTTCACCAAAAAATTCTCGAGACAAAAGTGTTAAACTCCCTTATGCAAGCACTAATTACTAAATTAACTGGAGTCTCTTAAATGCTCTCCTAATTGCCTTACAAAAAAAAATATTCTTCAATATGTACGCTAAAGTACGAACAAACAAATGTTGTACAACTCTGCAAAAAATTATACTGTTCACAAAATCCTAAGCAAGGTCGCCATTTGTTACGACCGGGCACTCGGGTACACTAGGGCTCTTACACAGGACTCGAGTATGGCTCGCTGCCACAACGGAAACACACGATCCCAACCCCAGAGTACTGCCAGCCGAACAAAAAACGCCACTACCCTCCAGAGTTCTATC
The DNA here is from genome assembly GCA_037953745.1 of Lithodes maja. Taxonomy (NCBI): domain Eukaryota; kingdom Metazoa; phylum Arthropoda; class Malacostraca; order Decapoda; family Lithodidae; genus Lithodes; species Lithodes maja. The sequence goes on from JBAKBP010028371.1 coordinate 4,052, forward strand.
TGCTATAACGGGGTATACAAGAACTCGGTACTAGCGTTTCACACAACAGACTAATAGCAAGACGGGAGTTATCTAGTCTGGTCAACAATCAAACAAAGAAGAAAGCACTACAACACTAAAGAATAGTGTTGGCCGAAGCCGAAGTAATCCACCCTTGAACTAAGAACTTAAGAAGTCCTCCACCCTCTACTTCGGATCGGCACTATTACGTTACGTTAAACAATAGTCCTCGAGCATCAAGCAAGGAATCTTCTGATAAGTTAGATGCTTCTCGAATACTCATAAGAAGTAAGTATCGGATTTTGAACAGCAATTTAATGAATAACTCACTGGTAATTAAAGGCTTTAAATTGACATAAGAAGAATTACAAGAATAAGCAATAGGATATGGCAAACATTAAGAAGAAGTACTCCGACAATGCACTGGCAATAGCCTACTAAGATTGTGCTCGTGGGCCACTAATCTCTGAAGTAGCTAAGCGTGCCACACATGAAATCAATAGTGCTTAAACAATAATATACATAAGGAGAAGCTTCAATACTATGCTGTATCTGCTGGTCGAGCAAAGTCTAGCTGGGATATCTAAGGTTAAGAGACAATGGCTGAGCAAGCGGCTCGTAGCCTAGCGAGGTCCTTAAGACTGTGCGGCCAAATTACGGTAATTGACGGGATGCTCTCTTGAGAGATCCAGATCACTAGTATCTGGTTCTCTCCTGGCGATCCTCTCAAAGTCAAGCAAATGAGATAACACAGTGTTGGGTGGCATAGGCAAAAGCCCTCACTCGCAACACAGTGCTAAACTCCCACGGTACACAGTCAGAAAGACCACCTAGGCGTTCCACGTCTCCGTTGCAATTGTACTGGTTCAACCGCAACCTAGTACTCATAGGAAATCACAACTCAGAAACCCTATCCCAGTCTAGCATTGCCTAAACCAGCAGAAAACAGGAACATGAATAATCGCACACAGGGAAATGCATATACGAGTGCAACAAACATCAATCAATCCTATTCTAGTTAACCCTTCCAAAAATAGGCTATCTAACAGGCACTTATCTCGTGAGAACTCAAGCGATAATACTTTGGCTGACTAAATCTGCACCAAAGGGGTCATGGAGGTTAAACAGGGACGAGAAGAGAAGAAGATAGGCTGTTCAGAGAGTAGAGAAAGTTCACATCAGTCGGAAGAATATGGATAGTTGCAAGGGATATGAGAAGTCGCTTTGCCTGATGAGTTCTGAAGAATGGTGGCAAGAACCTCTCTTTTTATACTCGGCCCTCTAGCGGCATATCTCAAACTACTTAAGGACCGCCCACTGGCAATCATGACGTCATATTCTCTCTCAATCTGGGATCGACAAAGAACTTCCCACGCGCTGAAAGGGAGGAAGGGAGGAGGGAGGAGGGAATTAGGCCTATCTGCCCGCGTGGCGCACTCACTGGTCCCCGTTACGTAATATCTCTCTCTCTCTCCTCTCATCATTACATATAAGTCCCACACACAATACTTATAACTAATGATATAAAATAGAACTCGTTGACTCAGATGAAAACAAAATACATATTTATAATACTTATAGTACAACGGCTCACATAAACTAAGTTAGGAAACTCTACACAGACTACAGCCAAAGTTCCTGCCCTGACGATCCTAGCGAGAGTGGGGCCTGACTGGGCGTTCTGTACAGCATGCTCATACTCGACATGCGTCACAGATGATACCCGACGCTTTAATCAATTACACCACGGCAGTCTAAAAGACACTCAGCCTTCTATCCTATATATGTTAGGGATAAGGGAAACCCACTAGGCGAATATATTTCAATTCAAACCTAGTTGTAGGATCCATATTTCCAGAATACCATACACGGATTTTTTGTGTCCCGACGCAACTCGGGTAGAAATTGATTTCATTTAATTCTAATCCACAAAGCATGAGAGTTACAAATATTGAGAATATAATTATCACAAATACACGTGAGCCACTAAATGTTTCTAGTCTCTCAGTGGGGATCGAACCATCGACCATCAGGATGATAGCCGACGCTTTAATCAATTACACCACGGCAGTCTAAAAGACACTCAGCCTTCTATCCTATTTATGTTAGGGAGAAGGGAAACCCACTAGGCGAATATATTTCAATTCAAACCTAGTTGTAGGATCCATATTTCCAGAATACCATACATGGATTTTTGAGTGTCCCGACGCAACTCGGGTAGAAATTGATTTCATTTAATTCTAACCCACAAAGCATGAGAGTTACAAATATTGAGAATATATCACAAATACACGTGAGCCACTAAATGTTTCTAGTCTCTCAGTGGGGATCGAACCATCGACCATCAGGATGATAGCCGACGCTTTAATCAATTACACCACGGCAGTCTAAAAGACACTCAGCCTTCTATCCTATTTATGTTAGGGAGAAGGGAAACCCACTAGGCGAATATATTTAAATTCAAACCTAGTTGTAGGATCCATATTTCCTGAATACCATACACAGATTTTTGAGTGTCCCGACGCAACTCGGGTAGAAATTGATTTCATTTAATTCTAACCCACAAAGCATGAGAGTTACAAATATTGAGAATATATCACAAATACACGTGAGCCACTAAATGTTTCTAGTCTCTCAGTGGGGATCGAACCATCGACCATCAGGATGATAGCCGACGCTTTAATCAATTACACCACGGCAGTCTAAAAGACACTCAGCCTTCTATCCTATTTATGTTAGGGAGAAGGGAAACCCACTAGGCGAATATATTTCAATTCAAACCTAGTTGTAGGATCCATATTTCCAGAATACCATACACGGATTTTTGAGTGTCCCGACGCAACTCGGGTAGAAATTGATTTCATTTAATTCTAACCCACAAAGCATGAGAGTTACAAATATTGAGAATATATCACAAATACACGTGAGCCACTAAATGTTTCTAGTCTCTCAGTGGGGATCGAACCATCGACCATCAGGATGATAGCCGACGCTTTAATCAATTACACCACGGCAGTCTAAAAGACACTCAGCCTTCTATCCTATTTATGTTAGGGAGAAGGGAAACCCACTAGGCGAATATATTTCAATTCAAACCTAGTTGTAGGATCCATATTTCCAGAATACCATACACGGATTTTTGAGTGTCCCGACGCAACTCGGGTAGAAATTGATTTCATTTAATTCTAACCCACAAAGCATGAGAGTTACAAATATTGAGAATATATCACAAATACATGTGAGCCACTAAATGTTTCTAGTCTCTCAGTGGGGATCGAACCATCGACCATCAGGATGATAGCCGACGCTTTAATCAATTACACCACGGCAGTCTAAAAGACACTCAGCCTTCTATCCTATTTATGTTAGGGAGAAGGGAAACCCACTAGGCGAATATATTTCAATTCAAACCTAGTTGTAGGATCCATATTTCCAGAATACCATACACGGATTTTTGAGTGTCCCGACGCAACTCGGGTAGAAATTGATTTCATTTAATTCTAACCCACAAAGCATGAGAGTTACAAATATTGAGAATATATCACAAATACACGTGAGCCACTAAATGTTTCTAGTCTCTCAGTGGGGATCGAACCATCGACCATCAGGATGATACCCGACGCTTTAATCAATTACACCACGGCAGTCTAAAAGACACTCAGCCTTCTATCCTATTTATGTTAGGGATAAGGGAAACCCACTTGGCGAATATATTTCAATTCAAACCTAGTTGTAGGATCCATATTTCCAGAATACCATACACGGATTTTTTGTGTCCCGACGCAACTCGGGTAGAAATTGATTTCATTTAATTCTAATCCACAAAGCATGAGAGTTACAAATATTGAGAATATATCACAAATACACGTGAGCCACTAAATGTTTCTAGTCTCTCAGTGGGGATCGAACCATCGACCATCAGGATGATAGCCGACGCTTTAATCAATTACACCACGGCAGTCTAAAAGACACTCAGCCTTCTATCCTATTTATGTTAGGGAGAAGGGAAACCCACTAGGCGAATATATTTCAATTCAAACCTAGTTGTAGGATCCATATTTCCAGAATACCATACACAGATTTTTGAGTGTCCCGACGCAACTCGGGTAGAAATTGATTTCATTTAATTCTAACCCCCAAAGCATGAGAGTTACAAATATTGAGAATATATCACAAATACACGTGAGCCACTAAATGTTTCTAGTCTCTCAGTGGGGATCGAACCATCGACCATCAGGATGATAGCCGACGCTTTAATCAATTACACCACGGCAGTCTAAAAGACACTCAGCCTTCTATCCTATTTATGTTAGGGAGAAGGGAAACCCACTAGGCGAATATATTTCAATTCAAACCTAGTTGTAGGATCCATATTTCCAGAATACCATACATGGATTTTTGAGTGTCCCGACGCAACTCGGGTAGAAATTGATTTCATTTAATTCTAACCCACAAAGCATGAGAGTTACAAATATTGAGAATATATCACAAATACACGTGAGCCACTAAATGTTTCTAGTCTCTCAGTGGGGATCGAACCATCGACCATCAGGATGATAGCCGACGCTTTAATCAATTACACCACGGCAGTCTAAAAGACACTCAGCCTTCTATCCTATTTATGTTAGGGAGAAGGGAAACCCACTAGGCGAATATATTTCAATTCAAACCTAGTTGTAGGATCCATATTTCCTGAATACCATACACAGATTTTTGAGTGTCCCGACGCAACTCGGGTAGAAATTGATTTCATTTAATTCTAACCCACAAAGCATGAGAGTTACAAATATTGAGAATATATCACAAATACACGTGAGCCACTAAATGTTTCTAGTCTCTCAGTGGGGATCGAACCATCGACCATCAGGATGATAGCCGACGCTTTAATCAATTACACCACGGCAGTCTAAAGGACACTCAGCCTTCTATCCTATTTATGTTAGGGAGAAGGGAAACCCACTAGGCGAATATATTTCAATTCAAACCTAGTTGTAGGATCCATATTTCCAGAATACCATACACGGATTTTTGAGTGTCCCGACGCAACTCGGGTAGAAATTGATTTCATTTAATTCTAACCCACAAAGCATGAGAGTTACAAATATTGAGAATATATCACAAATACACGTGAGCCACTAAATGTTTCTAGTCTCTCAGTGCGAATATATTTAAATTCAAACCTAGTTGTAGGATCCATATTTCCAGAATACCATACACAGATTTTTGAGTGTCCCGACGCAACTCGGGTAGAAATTGATTTAATTTAATTCTAACCCACAAAGCATGAGAGTTACAAATATTGAGAATATATCACAAATACACGTGAGCCACTAAATGTTTCTAGTCTCTCAGTGGGGATCGAACCATCGACCATCAGGATGATAGCCAACGCTTTAATCAATTACACCACGGCAGTCTAAAAGACACTCAGCCTTCTATCCTATTTATGTTAGGGAGAAGGGAAACCCACTAGGCGAATATATTTCAATTCAAACCTAGTTGTAGGATCCATATTTCCAGAATACCATACACAGATTTTTGAGTGTCCCGACGCAACTCGGGTAGAAATTGATTTCATTTAATTCTAACCCACAAAGCATGAGAGTTACAAATATTGAGAATATATCACAAATACACGTGAGCCACTAAATGTTTCTAGTCTCTCAGTGGGGATCGAACCATCGACCATCAGGATGATAGCCGACGCTTTAATCAATTACACCACGGCAGTCTAAAAGACACTCAGCCTTCTATCCTATTTATGTTAGGGAGAAGGGAAACCCACTAGGTGAATATATTTCAATTCAAACCTAGTTGTAGGATCCCTATTTCCAGAATACCATACACGGATTTTTGAGTGTCCCGACGCAACTCGGGTAGAAATTGATTTAATTTAATTCTAACCCACAAAGCATGAGAGTTACAAATATTGAGAATATATCACAAATACACGTGAGCCACTAAATGTTTCTAGTCTCTCAGTGGGGATCGAACCATCGACCATCAGGATGATAGCCAACGCTTTAATCAATTACACCACGGCAGTCTAAAAGACACTCAGCCTTCTATCCTATTTATGTTAGGGAGAAGGGAAACCCACTAGGCGAATATATTTCAATTCAAACCTAGTTGTAGGATCCATATTTCCAGAATACCATACACGGATTTTTGAGTGTCCCGACGCAACTCGGGTAGAAATTGATTTCATTTAATTCTAACCCACAAAGCATGAGAGTTACAAATATTGAGAATATATCACAAATACACGTGAGCCACTAAATGTTTCTAGTCTCTCAGTAGCGTCGGCTATCATCCTGATGGTCGATGGTTCGATCCCCACTGAGAGACTAGAAACATTTAGTGGCTCACGTGTATTTGTGATATATTCTCAATATATATATATATATATATATATATATATATATATATATATATATATATATATATATATATATATATATAAAAGAGAGAGAGAGAGAGCTATATAAATAGTAATATAATTTATTATAACAATAATAATTATCTATGCATTCATGTGGGCTACACAGTAATACGGTGATAAGTGCGTTCCCATTCTCACTCATACACAGGGCAAGGTCAATGTACGATCGCGCTAATAAGTCATGTCCCAGCTGGCATTACGTTTGGCTTGCTCTGTGCTGTATTAATGTATGTCAGATGTTGAATAGGGTGGGTAAGTGTAGGAACATGTTTGTATATTTTACTCGATATGAAGAAATGAAGCTTAGCTATTGCTGATACTAATTATTGATCAAAACATATATGGTGCCGAGACATCTCTTATTAGCGCGACTGTACCTTGAACAGGGGGAGGTGGAGGGAGGGAGAAAGATATAGCGAGAGCAATTTAGAAAGGTTATCGTACGGAAAGGGTCAAAAGGACAACTGGCACCAGTGTAAGGGTAGGTGACCGCGCCCATAACCGCCTGTTTAGGTCTGTAGGACTATAGGAGTATAACTCCTGACCACCTAATATCATATATCAACCCAATTAGCGTAAAGAACTCCAGATACATGTATTTAGGGTGCAGCATGCCCCCCCAACCCCCGCGGAGGTTTACCATGGCCTGGGCAAACCAACAAATTCTTGCCAGACACCAGGTGAGTTTCCAACAGGTTATGAACAAAAAGGTAAATACCTATCCAAATACCATCTTACCCCATCCTTAACCAAAACCAAAATTCCCTTAACCCATCCTAGCTTTCGAATAGCATTTTAGCTAGACCAGAGAAGGATACTTATGTGAATTGATGAAGAATGCCTTCCAGCCTAGGCATGTATGGCGCCAAATCAAGTAGTACAACCCCTTAACCAAAATCCTGCCCTAAACAACTTTAATAGTACCTTATACTAGAGTAAAGATATCCACAATAACAAATCAGATTACAAGCTACTTACTGCCGAATTAAAGACCCCTCCCACTACCCCCCTAAGTTAACCAGAATATATTAACTACTTCATAGCCCCGACATCCAGTACTTCTAGAATATTCTCTGTTTCCCTTGACCAAGCCTATAAATACGACACAGAGACAACAGTCGGGCAGTTCGTCAGTAGAGATCAAAGTACCGGCTGTGCCGCTCTGGTCTATTAACCCTCCACCCCTCAAGATTCTCGATAATTGTGGTGCCCACGAGTTTGTGGATATCTGTGAGGAAGTGAATTAACTCTTGTGGATGTTTTATTGCAATCGGGAGCTCCGAAGGTAATATTATACCTGCAGACAACAAATTAACCAATTATTGATTGCCTGATAAACATATTGTAGTGTGTCCTCTTCTACTTGGGTTTACCAGCAATCATAACTCATAACTGGTCTAGTACAGAAAGATCTTGTTATGTTAGAAGGGATTATGCGAGAAACTCTTAATTGAGGACTCTGCAAAAATAACTCCTTGGCAACAATTGACTGTAGGCCCCATCAGCATTGTTGACAAAAAGGCGAAAAGCCGCCCGCGCCCCTTGAACCTTTTGTAAAGACCAGGACAGATAAGAAAGTCGCTTCTCCCGACTATCTTACGATCGTCCGATTCATTGTTACTCCGGTTGAACCTGAGACAGTGCAATTTAAGGTCCCTAGTTAGAGTAACATATCGGGGCGTCATCACCGGTTAAAGCAAGTTAACCCATCTGTAACCTTCTCTACACTACCGGACAATTTGGACGGCCGCAGAAGCAACTGTTAACCCCCGACATCACCAACTCAAGATAACCAGGAAAAACTCTACCCCAGTGTTAATTCTCAAAGTGCCAGTGTACGGTACTACTAACTCAACCATCCAGTGTATTCGATTGTGTCTCAAGTTTCTCTAATGTTAGGAAGCAAGTGATTATTATGCTAGTGTGTGTTAATATATATCAGTGACATTTAACTTAGGCGAACTGATCCCGTAATTTTTCTTGCCATCAGGTTTAACTAACTGGACTACGGCTCGAGTGAAAGCAATTCTGAAATAAGTGATTGTGACTGTTAACCCGAAACCTGATTCGCCCCTCACTGATATTTTGGTCTTAAGTATTACCTAGACAAGTGAACATACCAGACCAGTGCAACTAGCTACGGTTATCCATTTACGTCAATTCTTGGGAAATAACTATATTACTTCTATTTTCATTTTTGATTGCGAGTCATATTACCAGTGAGTTAATAAAACGAGATACCCAACCTGTGGGATTCGTGTACCCTATGTATCGTTGAAGTAATGTGATCAGAAGAATAATGTCTGAACGTTGGAAGTGGGAAGTATGTCTCTATCCAAATCCGTGATAAGTGCTGGGAGATTGTAATAAGTCCAATAACCTACCTGAGTGCTCCAACATCTATTGTTCGTGTGAATTATATTACGTACCTTATACCTGAGTGTTATTTAGAATAAAGCTGTAGTACAAACCATTTATCGGAGATTATCTATGTCCTCTGTTGATTCTCTTTATGTATTTTGCAAGAAATCCAATAACCCAGTCTTGCAGAACTCACCTATACCAAGTTAATCCTGTATAAAATCAGGGCATAACAAAAAGGTTTAAACACCGCACCCCACCTTCTTTCAAGAGACCTGGACTGCCACGGTCACTTGGAGAAATAAGGGCTTTTTGAGATACCTTCACAGGCACTCTGCATATACAAGTCCTAGGTGCATTTTGTCTATGGCATGCCATTAGACTTTGCAAACTAAAAGGTTTAAACACTGCCCCGAATTCCTTGAACCTCTTATAAGAGTCAGAGGCAGACGAGAGAGACACTTCCACAGTCTTCTCGCATTAGCCCGATATAGTGCTATTTCGTCATGACCGAGGCACTATATTAAAGACTTCACTCCAAGAGTAGCCTACCTTAACGGAATTTCATCAACGGTTAATATAACGGTGAGGATAGACGAGTATTCTTACCAAAGCTATAGGCTCTGAATACTCGCGTTAGTCCGATGTGGTGCCCAACTGTTTTATTATAGTTACGGAGCCACATTCAATACCTCAAGCCCATTAACCCATCTGTAAACTACTTCACACGACCGGTCACCGTAGACGGCCCACGGAGACTCAGAAGACAAGAAGCAACTGATTTCAGTAACTATGAAAATCAACCTTGGAAAAGTGAATTATGTTGATACCAAATGACGAGGTAAAAAGTGAATCAGAGCCCCTCGATACTAAGCTATTGAGAAATACCAGTGCGCACGGTAGGCCTATATGAAGAAATAAGTTAGAGTCCACAAGCATCTTATTTTTAAATAAATCATTTCAAGTGTTAATAACTCGAGTCACTAGATACCGACTCGATATATATGTGTATCCATGTTAACCTAAGTAATAATACACATTACTTGACTCTATGTGAATTTGAGATTAAAATCTAAATAAGCCAAAAATACATCACTATCGACTCTGCCATAATTGTCATCATAAGCCAAATAAGTTAGAGTCCCCAATTCTCGAATTTTAAGATTTAACCATATACACCAGTGCGCAAGGTGCTTATAGTGTATAACATCTTACTATAATAACTCTACCTAACCTCATCAATAAATATAACTACTTAAACAGATTTGAACATTAAGTAGTCATTAGGTAATTCGACCACTTTCCAATGGTATCTTTCCCTACGAAGATACCTAGATCTTGATTACTGTTAACTGAATAGTAACTGAATATCTTGAATAGAACTGAGCTCCATCTAGATCCGCGATCGTTCTATAATAATAATGATTGGTTGCATTCCTATAGTTCTCATGTTTAGCACATTCTTATTATATATATATATATATATATATATATATATATATATATATATATATATATATATATATATGTGTATTTAGACTGTAAGTGAATAAACTGTTACATAAACTATATTTTGTTGTTGTATGTATCCTCTATTGTATTCTTTGCATGTAACTGTATGAACTCTGACATCCCAGTCTCGAAAGAACTCACCTCACCCAATAGTTAAACCTGAATAAAATCAGGGCATAACAAATATAAATGTTAATATCGTTTTAAAACAATTAAGTCAACATATTACCTGGAGTCCATGATATTACAGCAAATCGTGGATCATCCCGAACTACTTCCGCGATCGCCGGAAATTCAAACCTAATCTTACCTGGTCTTACCTGGTGGGGCCGCCCGATCCGGCGTCCAGCCAAAATTCTGACTAGAGGTAGGGGTGTGGCCTAAAACAATATTTAGGTACGCCAGTCAAACGTGCAATTAACCGACTAGAAAATAACGGTAATGGTTGACTGATTTAGTGTACCTTACACAAGAGTTAAATTCAAAAGAAATTCGTGAGTGCATAATTATGATAAAGTACTAGATAAGGACTAACATGGGATTACAGCTTTAGGGGACAATAGGGATATGGAGGTGGTGGGGTTGTTTTTTATATTAAGTATCAATATAGTTGACCAGGGAGTCTCGGAAAGCATCGTGGAGTCTGGATTTAAATGAGTTCAGGGAGAGAGCATCAACTACAAGGTCAGGAAGAGAATTCCACTGCTGGACAACACAGCAAAATTTAAAATTTCTGCGTGGGAATGTTGTACTTGTATTTTGAATCTGTGGCCTCTAGTGCTAACATTGGGAGAAAGGACATAGAGATCTTCAGGTTTAATTAATAAGCTGTACAGCTATTGTATTTGAAAGTGCCAGCCATGCAAAGGTATTTGGTACATTCCTTAAAAAAAAAATCAATTTACTATATACAGTATATAATTATTACTTATCCATATGCGCCTAGTTTACTTTTAATTTTAACATATGAACATTGGAAAGCAATAAAACAAGTGGTAACAGCAAGTGGCTGGTGAAAATCGTATAGTTTAGCCCCACAGTCGTCTTTCCTTCTTGCTGGAAGTTTGCTCTCAATCAAAATGTCCCAAAGAAGGGTGACCGCTCTCAACCCTCCAACTATCGTCCAATTGCTCTCATCTCTTGTATCTTTAAAGTTTTTGAAACTATTCTTGCTTCCAAATTTCTTAAGCATTTCTCTTCTCATAATCTGCTCTCAGATCGCCAGTATGGCTTCCTTAAGGGTCGCTCTACTGGCGATCTTCTATCATATCTTGCTAAAGGCTGCGTCATACAGAAGTCGAACCCACCCGAACACGGCCGAAGATAATTCAAAATTCAAATTTCAGCCAGTTCAGGTCGATTCTGATTAATTCTGGTAACGCTTCGGTTGATTCTGGGGACGTTCTTTGGATGTTCTGGGCTTGAGTCGAATCATCTGGCGAATCTGCCAAAAGTTAGTGCATGCGTTAACTTTTGGGGATGAATCGGGTCAAAAAAATGTTACAAAACTATCGGGTTATGATCTAGTTACGTTCCAGTTACATTCGGATATATTCGAGTCATATTCAGGTTACATTCTACCTATTCGGGTCCTGTTCGGTTGTATTTTGAATTGACGATGATGCCACGATTGACCCAAAAATGGGTCGAATGTAACTCGATGATAGTCGATAGTACCACGAAGGAAACTCGATGATAACCCAAGACTATTACGATGAATCTCTCATAAAGTCGTATGTAACCCAACCGAGAGTCGAATAAAACCAGAATACCACCATGAACACCAGATATTGACCCGTATATTCCTGTCTGCTTGGCCGATGTATCGGGTTTAGACTTGATATTGACCTAACCATGACCAGAATAGGCAGAATAACAGACAATGGAAAGTCGATGCCTATTCGGCAGACGTTCGACCTAACTTCTTCTATTTCGGTTGTTGATCGACTGTGCTTCGGCTGAGCATCGATAATTATTCTTGTAATTTCCCCGTCTTCGGGGCATATACGGGTTATATTCGACGCATGATCGGCGCTTCTTCGTCCCACATCGGGTTACCTTGGAGTTACGCATGGGGATTCATCGGCTCTTTATCGACTTTCATTCAGGTCCATCGGGTTATATTCAAAATTAATTTGGGTAAGTGTCGGGGGATATTCGTCTCCGGGTTCTATCTATCTATCTATTGCCAGACGCCTTACTCCCCTTAAGAGGGTGGCCATACACAGAATGCCCCCAAGCGGACCTATTCCCTGTGAGAGGGACAACCCGAGCCAGTTTAGTGAAGGACTTACAGGATTGACCACTCAATTCAGGATCCGTCCGACTCCGAGGCCCTCTGTGTATCTTGTTAGCACTATTTTTCTACAGTGGTGTCCGGCTAATCCATCCACTAACCTGCCTTACCCTTAGGTAAGCAGTACGGATTTGTATCAGGTTTACTCCCCTAGACAGGTTGCCAACCAAGGCTGACGAGTCCCATCCACCCGGATTTGTATAAGGTTGTCTCCCCTAGATGAGTTGCCGACCAAGGCTAACGAGTCCCATCCACCCGTCTCCGGGTTACTTTCAGGTAATTCGGCTAATTTCGGGAAAAATATGCAAGTCATCGACTTCGGGTGGCAGTCGGCCAACGTTCGACTTCTGTATGACGCGGCCTTAACTCTTGGTCATCCAACTTTCGGGACTTCGGTGAGACTTTTTCTGTTGCACTAGACATATCGAAGGCCTTCGAGCCTTCGATAGAGTCTGGCACAAATCTTTTATTTCCAAACTGCCCTCCTTCGGTTTCTGTCCCTCCATCTGTGCCTTTGTCTCTAATTTCCTTTCCGGCCATTCCATAGCTGCTGTTGTGGACGGCCATCGCTCATTTCCTCATCCTGTCAACTCCAATGTTCCTCAGGGTTCTGTCCTATCTCCTATTCTCTTTCTAATTTTCATAAATGATCTTCTCAACTGTACATTCAGTCCTATCCATTCATATGCAGACAACTCTACCTTACACCACTCAATTAGTTTTCCAGAACACTCCAGCCAGCAGTCCCTCAAAAGTAAACGTAATGAAGCCATAAAATACTTATCTTCTGATCTAGCTACTATTTCCAATTGGGGTAGAGAAAACCTTGTTGCATTTAATGCTTCCAAAACTCAATTTATCCATCTTACTACCCGTCAGGAACCTCCAGAGGACTATCCCTTATTATTCAACAATATAAAAATCAATCCTTCATCTTCTCTCAATGTTCTCGGTGTCTCTTTTTCTTCTGCTCTCACTTGGAAAGACCATATTACCAGTCTCGCTAAGGCAGCCTCCCAGAAGCTGGGTGTGCTCAACCGCCTCAAGGGGTTCTTTACCCCTGCACAGCTTCTTGCTCTGTACAGGGGCACAGTGCGTCCTTGTATTGAGTATTGTTCACATGTGTGGGGAGGATCCTCTCACACCGCACTCCTAGATAAAGTAGAAAGGAAAGCTTTTCGTATCATTAACTCCCGTCCACTCACCAACTCTCTGCAATCTCTCTCTCTTCACCGCAATGTTGCACCTCTCTTGCTATTCTATCACTACTACAATAATCAGTGTTCCTCGGACCTTTCCCAGTGTATACCACCTCCTCTACATAGGGTATGTAGTACCCGCCTTTCAACACAACCCACCCCTACTCTGTGCAACTATCCAACCCAAGAGTGAAACGCTATTCTCAGACTTTCTTCTATTCAACTGCTGAGCTCTGGAACTCTCTCCCAGAATCAGTCTTTCCCTCTTCCTATGACTTAAATTGCTTCAAACTCTGTGTGTCCAAGCATTTTAGCTCAAACGTCCCTTGATTTCGGCCCTGTCACTCTTTGAAATCTGGGGGAAGCACTCGCTGCAGGCAGTTATGCCTTTTGTCTCCCTCATTCACATAGAAAAAAAAAAAATCTGATCTTGACCGGCGAGAGAGAAACACGTACCTCCCTCTCTTGTGTCTGGCATGGTACTGAGAGACAAGGAGAGCTCTCAGACTGGCTTAGAGGGTCGGAGATACACTTCTCCATCCTCCCCCTGTCTCCCACCCGTCCTCGCACGAAAATACTCGATAAATATCGGGAATAATAGGGAAAAGACTGGATAATTGTGGAGAGGGGAAAAAGGGAGGGGGGGGGGAGGAGGGGGGACACATGTGTAGGAGTGGTAGCAAGTAATAGACGGGAATTATCTCACCTAATCACAAATTGCTTTGTTTTGAGTACCACTGGAATGTTTTAAAAAAAAAAAATTTATGCCTTGGATCTTAACCCAGCAAGTGCGGCAAGACTTATATAAGGCCTACCGCTGCGCTGCGGGAAGCCTTATATAATCCAAGGCCTAAAAAAAGCCATTTAAACCAGTCCAGTATCAATTGTGTGCTTTTTTTTTTTTTTTGTATTGCCCCTTGGCCATGGCAAATATCACTCCTCCACATCCCCTCCTTCCCCCCTTCCTCCCCCCCCGCCTTCAATTATCACCTATTCTCCCTGTTATTCCCTTATTCTTAGGTATATTTTCGTGCTTACATTAGCGAGTTGCTAGCAGGGCGTGGTCATCTGTGTTACCAAGCGTGGGAAAGAGCGAGAGAGAGACTACCACGCAACAGTGTCTAGCCGTTGTGACGACTGGCTGGCTGGCAGGCTGCCTCAGCCATAAGTTATGTAACTCCCGGCCTCTATCGCCGATTTTGACCATCCAAACGCTGTTTCCACTTGTTTTATTGCTGTAACAGGTTAATACCTTTATAATCAACGTAAAATAGGTGCATATGGATAAGTATTAATGATATTTATGGTACAATGACGATTTGAGTTTAGGAAACAGTCTAAATACCTCCGCACAGGGAGGGGTGGCCAATACCCCACCTACGCAGCGGAGAGGTTAAGAGTCTGGCCGCATTCACCCAGTAGAACCTGTTAACCCTTTCTCGCACATATGACGCAGAGGTTGCAAGATTAGCAATAAGAAATAGAGTTCTCTCACTCTTATAATTACCTCTCCAAAATTAGTTTTCTGCCCACAGCTAACTCAAAGACAACTGCAGAGGTTGAAGTAACTAAACTAAAGGTTTCTAAATACCCCTGATGGTAACAATGGCTTTAATGTATCTCTAATAGGCTCAAAATCGTGTCATATGTCGGAGAGGGTTAAGAGTCTGGCCGTAGTCCCTGGGTTAACAGAGGCTAGACCATGACAAATTTGGTAACAGTAGATCAAATCGCACCTTAACCCGGGAAGCGCGTAGCTATGGTATTTGAAACGTCCGGCCAGGCGAAGATATTTTGGTTCATTCCCGACGAAATTTGTCATTTTACCATAAATATCATTATTACTTATTCATGTTCGCCTATTTTAAGTATAATATGAAGATATTAACATGTAAGAGCAATAAAACAAGTGGGAATAATATTTGTGGGGTGAAAAAGACGTATTATTACCGCCCGATCGTATCAGGAGGGGAGAGTAGGCGCGGTGTATATCCTCCCCTCCCAAGCTTTAAAGCGGTACTGACGGGCCTTGACAGCTCTAAGTAGAAGTCTCTTTGTTGCTAGGATCTCTTGCCGCTTCGCCCGTGTTATAGAGCCCTCGTGAGGTAAATTCACGCAAAATATTACCCGATAAAAGGAGGAACAAGAGGATAAATAGGTGATAATTGAGGGGTAGGGGTAGGGGACACATGTGGAGGAGTGATAAGAGGTATGGAGAGGAATTATCTCACTTAATCACATATTGCTTTGTTTTGAGTGCCAGTGGGTTTTTTTTTTTTTTTTTTTTTTTTTTTTTATGCCTAACCTCTTAAGAGTTCCGTCGCCTTCGCCCAGTAAAACCTCTTAAGAGTCTCGGCGCCTTTCCCGGGATAATAGTCTACTCTTAGCTGAATACAGATTTAGGTTATTGAGTCTGTCAGAGTAAGAGAGCTGGTTGAGACCGCGGACCTGCTTGGACTACCTACGTTGCACAGATTCAATCAGTTGAACATCACCAATATAACCTGTATTCCAAACTGGAGAAGCAAAATCAATAATAGGGTGAACATCACTTGTAGTAAATAATGTAGTCATAAATTGAGTAGAGCGACAAATAGTGGACTTAAGTAGGTTAGATGGACCGAGAACTGATCCTTGAGGAACACCACTGAGAACAGGTTTGGGATGACTTTTGTGACCGCTAATAGTAACACACATAAATCAGTTTAGTAGGAAGTTCCTGATCCAATTGAACAAATTTCGAGTGATCCCAATCGCCAACAGCTTATCCAGGAGAACATCATGGTGGACCCTGTCAAAAACCTTAATATAGTCGAAAAGAACAAGATTCACAGTATGACCCTGGTCAAACCAATAAGTAACGTAATTGTGGGTCAGGAGGAGCTGGTCGGTGTCAGATCTACCGCTCCTGAAGCCAAACTGTCTTTCATCAAATAACAAGTTATCATCAATAAATCAGAAAAGAGATTTGCAGATTATTCGTTCCATAGTTTTGCATGGGATAGGGTTCAGACTTTTAGGTCAATAATTGAGAGGGTCAGTTCTGGGTCCTTTTTTATAGGCCTATGGGAATAACATGAGAAATTTTCCAAGATCAGGGAAGAGATCCGGCTGTCATGAAGCGACTGAAAAGAATGTAAAAAGGGTAGGCTAACTCAGTGGCACATTCTTTGAGAAGACAAGGATGGAGTTTGTCAGATCCCATAGCAGAGTCCTGTTTAAGTGACTTGAAACGGGATTCAATGTCTGCAACTGTAAAATAAATAGTTGTTATGGTGTTAGGGCAGGTCTGGTGGGGAAAGGGGTTGTTCAACATGTTAATGGTAAGAACAGATGCAAAGGCATCAGCAAATACATTGGCCATAGAGGGAGGGTTGTCAGTGAGAGAATAATTTATTAACAGAGGACCAACTTAGGTCTATCAACTTTTTTATGCCGAATGTAGGAGTGAAATAACTTAGGTCTTGTTGATCGGAGGTTGATGAGATTTTCCTCTTAGCTGGCCTAGGCATTTAATTCATATTTTTTCACCAACCAACTTTACGTCCAAGCTCAATTAATGAAATTAGCAATACATGTGGCACTCCAAGGACTCGAACCTAGGATACTCAGTTACTCACACCGAAATTTCGCACATTTATGCATTACGCTATCAAGACAGAAATCTCTTAATTGTGAATTTAACTGATTAAAATGAAACAGCTGTTGCAGGGCCTGGTGAGAACGACAACTATGGAGGTGTCTCAGTTGCTTTTAGTAGGTCCAAGCTCGGGAACATTGCTTTTTGAGGTTTTGAGGAACTGATTTGTGCCATGGTGGGGAGGAGCATCTTGGTGTTCTAAGTGGAACATAGGTACCAACCAGTTCTGTAAGTAAAGATGTTTTCGATCATTTGTCTCATCCACGTCCAGGAGGGCAAACTCAAAGTCTCAATCCAAAGAGTTTAAG
Organism: Lithodes maja; assembly: GCA_037953745.1. Lineage (NCBI taxonomy): Eukaryota > Metazoa > Arthropoda > Malacostraca > Decapoda > Lithodidae > Lithodes > Lithodes maja. The sequence goes on from JBAKBP010028371.1 coordinate 21,810, forward strand.
GCCCAGCTCCTAATACCATTATAGTCACCACGATTCAGTCCAGAGAAAGAGAGTTTTCATCAATGTTACAAATATAGTCTCCCTGGTACAAGTATTGGAACTAAAGCGTGGCCGCAGAGGGGGAAAGGGGGGTTGGTTTGTATATCAAAAATTTGGTCTTCTTCAGAGGTTAAAACTAAATCCAAAATAATAAAGGTAGGTTCCATTACCCATTGAGATAGGCCTATATGGTATTAAAAAGATAAAGAAATAAAGCATCAGTGCCTGAAATGTTCAAATCGATTACATTATCATTCCAGGATATAGAGGGGAGATTGAAGTTGCCCACTAGTACCAACTCCTTCCCAGCACTCAGGTCTAGAATGTAATTGATCAGAGCGCAGTTATCTGCATACATATATGATGGGGGACGGTCATGGCATACAGGTGATAATCAGGGAGGTACAGGGTAAATGTAACGGGAAAAGAACCCTGGTCCACATATTGGAAAGCCTCAATGTAATTATGTACATAAGTGCAAACACCATACTTGGGCTTTGACGATATGAAGTCGTTTCTGAAAATAGAATAGTCTGCAATATTTATCGCGCAGTTGGGAATCTTGGGCTGTAACCATGTTTCAGTAACAGAAAATAAATCAATATTTTCATCATGACAGAACTTATCCACATAATACAAGGGACAGGATGCAAAAATTTGAATTATCTTTTTTGGGAAGTCTTAGTTTTTTGGGGGTGGACGAAGCAAGATATCTGAAGGAAGAACATTAAGGACATTGTCTGAATCTGGCTGCATAACATTATTCGAACCAACATGCGAAGAATCTACAGGAACTGGCATGATATTTGTAGAGTTGTCAATGCCAACTGGACTCTCACCCTGGGCCCCAGAATTGGAGTTGGAGGTCACCACCGGTGGAACCAGTACACCACCAGAGGCTCCCTCCCCCTGCAGATGGGAGCCAACCTGATCAGCAGACTGAAGCGGCACCCCACCACCAGGAGCACTTACCTCTTGTGGAAGCCCCTCACCGGTAACCACCAATCTCTCCATCCGCCCGAAAGATCCGGCATATTCCCTGATTGCCGCTTACTATTTATAGGTTATGTCTCTACATATGTAGACATCCTTGAAAGGGGAGTCTTTCAGAATTTTTGAGCGGTATGGAAGATAGCGTTTGACAGCTGAGTCGGCAATCTTGGCACGCACCAGGCTAGCATTTATTGGGATGATATTTTCTAGGTTAATTGTAGAATGGTTCTCAGACCCAGATGAATACAAAAATGCTTCAATATGTTTAAATCTAGCTTGGACAAGGTGTGAGTTTGACCCCATGCCTCTTAAAATCACTGAGCTTGCCCTTTTTTCTCTTTCACTAATCTCCAAAGCTTCCTCATGTAGGATTTTCCATATTTCTGTAGGGTTTGGCAAGGAAAGAGCAGAAGTTAAAGAGGTAGAAATATTATTGGCACAGGATGGAGGGGACTTTTTAAAAATATTTTACCTACTGTATTCTAGTAGTATGGCTACCAAGTTGCTTAGGCCTCTCACAGTCTCAAACAGCTGTTTGTAAACACCTGATTTGTTTGTCCTGTCTGCCTGTGCCTTACTTAATCTACATTTAGTGCAAATATAAGAAGCCCTGTGATCTGACTTATCAACTAATGTTTTGAAAACCTTATAAGGCAGACCAGAACACTTATGATGGCCATGTGTCCAATCCGAACAGAGTTCACACTCCAAGGAATCCTCTTCACCAATATTTATATTATATGTACCACATGCATAAGTATTAGTATTATAAACTGAGTGACTATGCAATAAGGAGGGAGGGTCAGGAGGGTTGTGTTTGTTATTGCATCGTTTGGACCCGGTAAGACTACCTGTTTTGGTCACAGGATCCCTCATCCCCGACTCAGTCATGGCAGACTTACCTTATCTTGTGGAAAAAGCTTACCACCAGGTACTTAATGAGTGTACACAGCAAGTGTTGAAGGCTAGGAGCAGTTTATGTAGGCGGCAAGAGGGAAAAGAAGCCGGTCACAGAGCTGAGGAAGAGGGAGGGGGAGAGAGCACGTCTTCCCCCGTATGGCTGCCTGGCTGGGCAGTCAGGCAGTACCTCTTAGTTTATTCATAAACGGTTTTATAACTAATCTAACTTGGCCAATGTAATATTATACAGCTCTAAATTACTTAATATTAATAATTCTTTGCAATATATACAATCACCAGACTCTGGTAGGAAATTGTTCACTCTATTGAGGTTACCATAAACGAAGGCTGTTGCTAGCTCTTCCCAGATACCGGTGTAGTCAAATTATTTCTCACACCCGTAACGATTTTGCTTTCAAATTCAGTAAGGGGCTATTACACTGGAATTATTGTCCGTTTCCCTTAGATATTGGGCATGAAATACTGTTAAACCTTCCATACTGTCTATTATACGTTACTTTTGTTGCACATAACCTTATGCTACACCTAACTTTGATCTTTGTAATTTGTGAGTTATTTAGTAATCTACAGTTTTGCTTATCATGAGTTATGTTATACCTTACCTATTATAATAACTATCCTATAATACCTTAGATACATGCAACCTATTTTGAAGTGTTCAGTTGTTCATTATATTAAATCAGCAAACAAACTTAAACCCAAGGATTAAATTTTGTTTAAATGTGGAGATAAAGGAAACAACGCATTATACATTTTGTTGATAGGATTCCCGAGATTTAAGCCTGTATTCTTAAGCGCAGTTCTAATTTCTCCATCTGTACGTCCGTCTAAGCCAATGTCACATGATAGATGACATCACTCCTTTCCCATCTCGGGTCTGATAGGTGTGAACCGAGGATTCTTGGGTTCCATCAGGCTCACTTCCGACCTCGGAGCCTCTTCCGCATAAGTTGAATTGAATTTAACTTTTGACAGAAGACGGAATGTATTTATGGTGGGGAAGAAATAATACATTACCTTCTGTTGTTGCAAATCAATAGAACGTACCTTATAACTTATGTAGATACTCACAGGATATACATATACGGCATATACCTAATGTAAATGAAAGAAAAACATTCCTATTCCAGTCGTCTCCGTTGGGGCTGCACTGCTGGGTGAGCATGCAGTATTCTATCTATCTATCTATTGCCGGACGCCTTACTCCCCTTACGAGGGTGGCCATACACAGAATGCCCCCAAGCGGACCTATTCCCTGTGAGAGGGACAACCCGAGCCAGTTTAGTAAAGGACTTACAGGATTGACCACTCAATTTATGATCCGTCCGACTCCGAGGCCCTCTGTGTATCTTGTTAGCACCATTTTTCTACAGTGGTGTTCGGATAATCCATCCACTAACCTGCCTTACCCTTAGGTAAGCAGTACAGATTTGTATCAGGTTTACTCCCCTAGACAGGTTGCCAACCAAGGCTGACGAGTCCCATCCACCCGGATTTGTATAAGGTTGTCTCCCCTAGATGAGTTGCCGACCAAGGCTAACGAGTCCCATCCACCCATGCAGTATTGTTAAGGTTTATTAGCCCGGCCGTGGCGATTATAGTCCAGATCATGGCGAAAAATTAGCCCACAGTTGTTTAGATAGTTTGATACTATCCATTTTGTGAAGCCAGAGTTGTATGTACACTCAGATACCATAGTCCACTCATACAAACTCGTGGATTTCATATATTTTTAAGTATGGAAATATATCTCTGGTTACGAGTTTATGAATATAATTTTCTATAAATCAACTACAAAAAAATATATACTATTTATTGAAAAGCAAGTTCTATCCAAAAATAAATATAGATAGTTATAATTGCATACATAAAAACATAGGGGGTCCACAAATTATTATGAGTGGGCTAGAGACTATGGCATCCGATTGTAGTACGTGACTTTACAGATGTGCATTTTTCTAAAATGACTGATTATGAATATGGTAACATTTTTATTCTTACATTTACAAAATTATGCTTAAAATACATAGCATCTGTGATGATTTAGCTTGTTAATTTAGCATTGTTTCCTTTGTCGTTTTCAATCTTTTACTTAACCCCTACTGTACCATAGGGTACAGTAATAAAAGTCCCCCCCAGTCCCAATCAATGTGGTCAAAATGGCAAGATATAACAACCTCCTACCTCAAAAGATGGAGGAATACTGGCTCTCTCAGCCTGCAGAGGCTTGGATATAAGCTGAAAAGTGTTGCCAACTCAAGAACAGTGCTCAAATGGTCGTGGTACCAGGCAATGCCTGATACTGGCAGTTACAAGGAAAGTATATTACTGACGGCTCTCTGCCATCGCTGGTACTGGGGAGTGATTTATCTACTGACGGCAGGGAGCCGTCGCTGGTACTGAATGGGTTAACTACAATACTCTTCTATATTATACCTCTGCTTAATTCTAAGAAGGCGTATGGTCTAGACGGTGTTCCTCCTATTGTACTAAAAACCTCTGCTTCCGTGCTGCTCCCTGCCTAGGCAAACTCCTTCGTCTCTGTCTCTCCTCTAACGTCTTCCCTTCTTGCTGGAAGTTTGCTCTCATTCAACCTGTCCCAAAGAAGAGTGACTGTTCTATACCCTCCAACTATCCTCCAATTGTTCTCATCTCTTGTATCTTTAAAGTTTTTGAAACTATTCTTGCTTCCAAATTTCATTAGCATTTATCTTCTCATAATCTACTCTCAGATCGCCAGTACGGCTTCCTTAACCCGGGAACTGCGGGGAGACTCTTAAGAGTTCCCCCGGCGGACTGCGGGGAGACTCTTATGAATGAGTGAAAAAAAAAATCAACTTTTGACATCGAATTTTTTTTTTATTTTGTATTTTTATTTATTTTTTTTTTTATTTTTTTTTGGCCCCTGGGCCATGCAAAATCTCAGTCCTCTACCTCCCCTCCTTCCACACTTTCCTCCTCTCCTTCAGTTATCACCTATTTTCCCTGTTATTCCCTTATTCTGAGGTATATTTTCGTGCTAACATTAGCGAGTTGCAAGCAGGGTGTTGTCATCACTGATGGCAAGCGAGTGCAAGAGAGAGAGAGAGAGTATCGATCGACTGTGTCTCAGTGGCCTTGGGGGAAATTGGCGGGAAAGCAGGTTGCCTCACCCATACATTATTCAACTCGCGGGCTATATCTCCGATTTTGACCATTCAAACGCTGTTTTCACTCGTTTTATTGTTGTTTCAGGTTAATACCTTTATAATCAACCCATAATAGGCGCATATGGATAAGTATTAATGCTATTAATGACACAATGAATATTTTAGTGACGGAAACACCTCAAATACGTCAGCACAGGGGGACGTTTCCAATTACCCCCATGCGCACTTCAGAGGTTAAGGATCGCTCTACTGGTGATCTTCTTTTGTATCTTACTAACTCTTGGTCTTCCTCCTTTCGGGAATTCGGTGAGACCTTTTCTATTGCATTAGACATATCGAATGCCTTCGATAGAGTCTGGCACAAATCTTTAATTTCTAAACTACCCTCCTTCAGTTTCTATCCCTCCACCTGTGCCTTTGTCTCTAATTTCCTTTCCGGCCGTTCCATCGCTCACTTCCTCATCCTATCAATTCCGGTGTTGCTCAGGGCTCTGTCCTATCTCCCATTCTCATTTTTTATTTTCATAAATGATCTTCTCAACTGCACTTCCAGTCCCATCCATTCATATGCAGACGACGCTACCTTACACTACTCAATTAGTTTTCCAGAACGCCCCAGCCAGCAATCTCTCACAAACAAACGTAATGAAGCCATAGAACACTTATCCGCTGATCTAACTACTATTTCCAATTAGGGCAGAGAAAACCTTGTTGCCTTTAATGCTTCCAAATCACAATTTCTCCATCTTAATACCCGTCCAGAACTCCCAGAGGACTTTCCCTTATACTTCAACAATACAAAAATCAATCCTTCATCTTCTCTCAATATTCTTGGTGTCTCTTTTTCTTCTGCTCTCACTTGAATAGACCATATTACCAGTCTTGCTAAGGCAGCCTCCCAGAAGCTGGGTGTGCTCAACCGCCTCAAGGGGTTATTTACCCCTGCACAGCTTCTTGCTTTGTACAGGGGCATGGTGTGTCCTTGTATTGAGTATTGTTCACATGTGTGGGGAGGATCCTCTCACACCGCACTCCTAGACAAAGTAGAAAGGAAGGCCTTTCGTATTATTAACTCCCATCCACTCACCAACTCTCTTTATCTCTCTTTATCTGTCGCAATGTTGCATCTCTCTTGCTATTCTATCGCTACTATAACAATCAGTGTTCCTCAGAGCTCTCCCAGTGTACACCATCTCCTCTACGTAGGGCACGTGGTACCCGTCTTGCAACATAATCCCAACCCTACTCTGTGCAACTGTCCAACCCAAGAGTGAAACGTTACTCTCAGACTTTCTTCTATTCAACAGCTGAGCTCTGGAACTCTCTCCCAGAATCAGCCTTTTCCTCTTCCTATGACTTAAATTGCTTCAAACTCCATGTGTCCAGGCATTTTAGCTCGAACGTCCCTTGATTTTGGCCCTGTCACTCTTTCAACTCTGGGGGAGGCACTCGCTACAGGCAGTCCTGCCTTTTGCCTTCCTCACTCACATAGAAAAAAAAAAAATAAAATAAAAATCGCAAGGGATTTCAGTAAGATCAGCCCTAAGACTAGGGTCACCTTGAATGTATTTCAGGTATCTGGAAGCTCCTATAAATGTGGTAGCATTGGCATTTAACCCTTTGAGTACCATAGAGGATAGTAATAAAAGTCCCCCCCCCCCCAATCCCAAGGGGTGTGGCCAAAATGGCAGGATAGACCACCTTTCCCTTTCAAAAGATGTGTTAACATAATTATGGTGACTGGCTCTTTTTTGTGTTTTTCTTTTTTCTTAAAAAAAAAAAAAAAAAAAAAC